>LTAE01000391.1:37616-74649 GCA_001647135.1 Pontederia paniculata | reverse complement strand
TATATATATATATATATATATATATATATGATTTTCAAGGCCATACAAGTTTTCTTTTATAATAAAAAATAAATTTATTAATTTGTAAGGTGACAATGAAGACTTAAAGTCATCCGTGGATGTACCACCACCGACATATATTATATAATATTCTATAAATATTATATAATTGTTTATAATAATTATAATGTACTAAATTAATATAATATATAATATATGAGTATAATACTAATATATAATTATATAATAACTTTATAGTTATAAGTTATAACACTATAAACATAAGTAATTAAGTTATTGAAAAAATAAACTATCATGACTATATATTATATTTATAACTTATCAATATTTTATATGAAAACTAAAAAGAAACAAGTTATAAACTATCATATCATACACTTATAAATTTATAGTTTTGCTCTTACGCATGTAGTCATGGTTCACTCTTATATATTAATATATTAAATTTTAAAGATGATTAAAATATTAATTTAAAAAATAATGATTCGCTCGACACGATTCGAGTCGGCACGGTCGGCACGATCGAAATTTTGTTGGGTAGGGTCGTGCCAATAAAGTAGTATTTTTGGTATGACACGACACGTCACTATAGCAGCACGATATGGATATGATCAAACACGGGTTGACCAATACGAGCACGCACGAAAGTTCAGCTCTAGGCTACTAGTATCTGACTAATCCGAAATTGAGATAAGAAGGAGAACAATATTTCTTTAATCAAATTAGTGACTTCGGAGCTCGAACTCGGAGCTACTAAGTTCCTCGTCCCACGACTTGAAATAGCAAGGGTGCCAATCAACTTTGATTAGAACTTGATAGATATTGAGCGTAGAGTTGGATGATCTACTAGATTACAATAATAAATATTACTGTTCATTTAATTTGATGGGTTGGGTACTGAGCCCATTAGAAATCAGTAGCCCACACATTAACTCGGCTTTGGAACTCCCGTTGGAGCAATGAACAAGCCACATTTGTTCTCATCACCCACAACTTGTTTGCTTTGGACAAGAAATAAATAATTGAAGTATAACTTGTTGCTAAGACAAGAATAATTCTCTCTGTTGGACTTGCAGAAGAAGTGGAGGAAAAGAAAAGAAAAGAAAAAGGAAAAAAAAGAGTGGGGGATAAAGAGCTGTAAAAAGATACCAAACATTAGAAAAAAAAGGGGAAAGGCAGATGGAGCATGTTCTTGGAGGATATATCGGAATTAGGTAGGAATATGTTACTTGCAACTTGCACCCCTCCCTTGTGAATAAAAAGAAGAGATGTTTTTTTTTTCTTTTTGCTAATTCCTATCAAGAAAGAAAGAAAAAGGCAATGCAAATGCCTTACATCCCATGTGTCAATGTGATCTCTTTTCTTTTTTTTTTGGGTGTGTGAATGTTCATCCACTTGAGATTGATTAATCACGAATCACATATTAAATATATGTTGTGATTGTTTTTTCAGTTATAAATAAATGAAACCATGATCTATTTTAGAATTTTTCTAAAAGTAGAGATATCTAAGTCTCACCTAAAAGCATGATGCAATGTCATTACACATTTATTAATATAAAAAACATACCTACCAATTCATGGTTTAAACTGTTGGCCGTCTTTGTTTTTTGCTCGTTGGTAAATTAATATTTTCCAAAGAGTACATCAATGGTCGAAACTTAATAAATCGCTATAAAAATTGACTGATACCGTATTAATATTCCTTTTTCAATTAGAAAAGAAGATTCATTCACTGATACAAACAAATTAAATATTAAAAATAAAAAAGATATATAAATTTCACTAATAAAAATATAATTCGAAGAATTTTAATATTCAACTCAAGAAATGAGTGAATACACTAAGTCCTTATTCTTATATTAATATTTTTTATGTCGTGCAACAAAAAGGTCACACACGAATTACGATATTCAAGAGTCATGTCTCGCACTCATCAAACGCGTCTTAAAATTATATCAACGTTTCAAAATAAATAATATTTTAAAAAACCAATCATATATTTTAATAATAATAATAAATTAACAAATATTTATATTAGTAATAAAATAATATGACTACTAACAGGGGCGGACCCATATATACCTCGCGGGGGACACGGTCGCCCAACTTTTCGATATAAAAAGTATATATATACGTATATACTAGTAGTTATACTCAATAAATAAATTAAATACTAACAAATTATCATAATTATCTAACTGACATAGTGAATATATGATTTTGACAAAGATTTAGAGGTCTAGGGTTCAAATTCAAACTTCTCCCCTATCTTTTTTTTTCCTGGGTCCGTCCCTGACTATTAAATAGTATTCGATATTGATATTACAATTAAATATTACCTAGTTTAGTAATTTCTAGCTCGAGACAGGTCGGAAAAAAATTCATTTTTTGTACGAATTAGATTAGTTAGGATTTAGAAAATTAAAATTAACAAATTTAACATATATTTTCTTTCTTTTTTAAACTCTTTCTTTTTTTAGAGAGAGAGGGATTTGTATTTTTATTACGTTTAATTAAATATTTGCATGCCTTCATACTCCTTAATTATTCTTCAGTGGAGGATGCGTTGTCGCATCAAGCAAATCCAAAGGCGGTGTGGTACTTAAATCTAATTTAGGTATTATGTGTAATCTTATGATAAATAAAGTTTGAAGACGACATATATGAACGAAGAAGGCCCCATTTGCCTTTATCACTTTTTTTGTTCTGTTTTCCTTTTTAATGAAATAAAAAGTAGGATGAATCTTACAGTTAATTGCCGTTGGAAAGGAAGGCTTAAGAAGTAGGAAGGGTACTGCGGTCCATATCTATCACCATGAAGGACCCCATTAATATTTATTTTCTAATATTTTTCTCATTTTTTTCTCCTTTATCCTTTTATCCTTTATTGTGTGGAACAGTTAGACCAACTTTTGGTTGTTTTCTTAGCCAATTTAGGTAAAAGTTCATATGTGGAGTAGTTGATTCTATGAGGCGGTTTTCTTTGAGAAATTTCGTGGCAACTTCCTTAGATTCGTCTAAAATTTAATTCATACGAAGGTTTACATATGAGGCAAATTACTTATCGAAAAAAAATCTTACATATAATATATATATATATATCGATAATGTATAAATTATCGATATGATCCAAAATATGAATTATTCGCATCATTAAATTAAAATAATGTCGGCGCAAACATGTATCAATATTTTTTTATATGCACGCTAATATATTTAATATGTGTACATGCACAAATTTAATTGATTTATAATTTAATTCATAAAAATATTTATATATTTGAGGTATATAAATTTGCATATATAAATTATGATTGTATCGTGTATGCATATATTATGAGTCTTTGGATCAATAATATTTTTATTCGTGGAATCAAATTATAATAATTTATGTTATTAACTTAAAATGATATTCATCTAAAAATGCATTTCTTTAAGGCTTCGTTTGGATGTTTAGTGATGAAGGGATGATGATGGATATATTGAAGAGGGTTAAGAAGGGTTAAAAATTTATGGGTTGAGGAAGATTATTTTAACTTATGTTTGGATAAAAATAAATGATAATGGATGACATAAGATAAATAGAAAAAAGATGAATAGAAAAAAATAATTTTGTTAAAAAGACTCTTTTACCTTTTCGAATTGAGGAATGATGCTTATATATCGATAAATTATAAACTAAATAATCAATATTTTATGTAATACATACAAGAACTTTAGAATCTTTGCTTGCGTGCATTAAGAAGAATGATAAAAATAATTTAAAATAGTAAACGAGACTGAGGGTAAGTTTGGAATAAAAAATTTAACCCATCTAATTCCACCAAATCAGTGGAATGTTAATATGATGATTTTAAGGGTTGTCATAACCCTCCATAACCTTTATACAATTAAAAAATAAAAATACTCAAACGTGAGTTATAATCTCATAGATTTGTTGATCTTATGTAGAACAGAGCATATATATATATCATCTTTTTTTTAATCGATCGTGATTGATGAAAATAAAATTATAAGAAAAAAATTGAATCATTTTAATCAATGGGATATTTATGAATTTGGATTTTAAAATTTGAAATTAAATATTTATGTGAACTCATACCTTATTCAAGAACTCAAATTTTAATCATTCAATCGTAGTTAATTTATTATTCGAAAGCACAAATTGAATTGTGATTCATGAACGCGGAGGATAGAAATCACAAATTTAAGATATTTTAGGTTCATAATAAAATTCTAATACTAATGTTTAGGATAAGAAGATTTGATCAACGAGCTTGCATTGAATAAATATTTTTGCAATCTTAAAAATATTATCATGATATCATAACTTCGCATATAACTATAGGTTAAATAATTAATATATTGATAAATTTTGTCTACCTTTTGAGAAATCAGCATTAACAAATAATAAGTACAACTAATCTTCAACATGTTATTATGATAGCCATTATTACTTTTTTATCTTTTTAGTTTTGTATTGGACCTCCTTTTCTTCTTTTTTTTCTTATATTATGTATTAATTCAAGGGCCTTCTAAGTGATTAACATGATAGAAAAATTAAAACCACTCATTTTGTTTCTTTTAAATATATTAATTATGTCAATTCATAATACCTTAGTCGGCAAGTAAACTTTTTTGTTATTTATTTTCTTATTAAATATCATTCTCAATCCTCTTTTTCAACATCAGTTATATACTTTCCAATTTTTCAATGCTCGATAATTAGATCATTATTAAAGTAAATTATTAATAATATCTTATTATAATATTTGATAAGTATTGCTAATGCAAATATAATTAAATTATTACAAAATTATTAGATCACCCTAACAAATATTTTAAACTATAATAACATATTATTGTTTATATAATCAAAAGACAAAAACAATTTAGAAAATTGAGTCTAAAAATATATATAGTTTACATTATCAATATTGTTTTTTTTATAAAACATTTTTTTTTAAAAAAAATAGTAAAATAAATAACGTTATTAAATGACATCTCACTTTACTAATAATACAAAAAAGACATGCATGAGTGCTATATATTATGAGTAAAGTAGTAATTTAAATTATTATAGAAGTTAGAAATACTGATAAATGTAATAATTTGATGTTCTAAGAATTCTAAGAGGTTGTTTGGCTAAGTTTATAGCCTTATATAAGTAAATCTTAAAAAATCTTTATGTTTGATAACTAAAAAAAATTACTTATAAGTTATTAGGTAATTACTTATAAGTTGAAAACAAAATAAGTAAGATTTCCCTTGCTTATTTTTAAAGTTATTAGCTTATTAATTTTAATCAACTATATTACTTTTTATTCATATTTTTTAATATTACTATCATATAACTTTAAGTGTATATTAGTCAATATTTATTTTAATAAATATTATAACTATTTATTAATATTATCATCACTTTTTTCCAAATATATAATTACTTATAATTTTAAAATCAGTATCAGCACTTAAAATACTTATCAGCGTACTTATCAGATATTTTTTATCGACTAAATCAAACATATCCTAAACAAGATAGTTGGTAATGTATTTAGATTACCATATGTCAAAGGGTCTTTATGGATGATTTAAAATTTTCTATGATTTTAAAATGCTAAGAAATATTTCAAATAAATTTTAATTTACAAGTCTATAAAAAAATTATAGTGAAGTGGTAAATCATGAAAACCACAAAATTTCAGAGCCCTCACCTCATAATATTTTTACAACTTAATAAACTTAATACAGCTTTTCTGGGGCCTAGGCCAATCAAAATAGTTGTCAAACATCATTTTCTATATTTGTTTACAAATATAAGAAAATATATTGTATAGAACCACTATTTAGATTTTATATCACATCCAAATGTGGGCTAAACGAATGTTTTCATTGAAGGAATCAAATTTTGGGAGTTCCACTTTCGGTTTATATTTACTTTTAATACAAAAAAAATAGAACAAAAGTTTATCTATGACTAAAATTAGTTGAGATTTTTAATATGAAAAAAAGTTAAGATTCAAATGTAGTTTTAAGATATTCAAACTCTAAAACACTGATGTGATGCAATAATTTACCCTTCGATTTAAATAAAAAAAATCTAGAATTAGATTTCTTTCTATTACTAAAGTGCACATCTCTTTAATTTATCCATTAAAATATCTTGATTTAAACTTTCACTAACAAAAAAGCTTTTAACACTTAATATATGTTAAATTTATTTATTTTAAAATATAAAATTACCTGATTAAACTTTTTCATAATTTATATTATTGAAATTGTATTTTATGCTCTCCCATGTTATGTTACAGCTTAAAAGGGTCCCATAGATTAATTGTGTCGCACGCTATTTAGATGATGGCATGTGCATAATTTTTCTTTAATTTTCTCTATTTAAAAAACTCGAATTCTATATCTCTTTAAATAATTTTTCTTATCATGTGCACTTTTAAGATATTTCATACGAGAATACATTTGAACGATTAAATTTAACATATACGATTAAAAATAAATAATTTATTTAAAATTTATATTAAAATACACATATGATAAACTTAGTATATATATATATATATATATATATATATATTTTGCTTGGTTGGTCGATTGTATCAACGGTGGAATGCCAACGCTGTACACATTGTATAAATTATTGAGGAATTTAAACAGCAAATCTTAGTTGGTGGATCATGAATTTGAACACCAAATCTTAGTTGGCGAATCATGATTCAACCTGAAATTTCCTTTAGATAAAACAATATTTACTTTGTGGATTCGTATTATAACAAGATTTTGGATATCCACTAGGAGTTCCAATATTCAATGTCTAAATAAATTAGTGATTTTAAAAATAAAATTCAAGATAAATAAATTATCGTCTATTTTGAGACACTCAAACTTAGTTATTAATATACCATCTTTGACTATGAATAATTGTATATTATTATACATAATAGTAATTAGGTTAACTAGTCAATCAGAATATAATAATTTTATTTCAAAAAGGAAACAATGTCAACATAAATTAGTGATTTTAAAAATTAAATTCAAGATAAATAATTCTCGTCTATTTTGAAACACTCAAACTTAGCTACTAATATAGCATCTTTGACCGTCAAAAAAGTCATATATTATGATAATAGTACTAATTAGTTTAATTAGTCGATCAGAATATAATAATTTTATTTTAAAAAAGGAACAATGACAATAACCAAAGTTGATACCATGTTATTGCAAGGAGGTTTACTTGTGGCCATTGTGTTCATCTTTAGTTATTCAATTTGTGATCCTTTTTTTTCTCTTTTCTCTCCCACGAATCAAGTCAATCTCTTTTCTTTTTTTTTTTCTTTTTTCTTTCTTTAACAGGTGTAGTTAATTAGAGAAGTTGAAGTGCGTATTAAGACAAAGCTACATTATACTTCTTTTACTTTAATTAGGATTCTAAAGGTTAAAAGTTGTTTCTTTGCTTTTTACTTTAATAATTTTTATTTGTATTAGAATTCCAATGGTGGCATCAGATTCCTAAATGGATTATTTATTGGCAAAAGATGCATTCATTCACATGAAAGCAAAGGTCTAATATACTCATGACTCATGAATTAAAAATCTCCATGATATAATTTATATATCTTACTTTATTTATTTTTATGTATTTAGAATTTGTTTGGCACTAACTTGGAATCCCGGACAAGCCGGAGACCAAATAGGCCCTTAAACTACTCTCTTATTGAATGTGTGTCACCAACATAAACTCAATTGCAAAACAAATTATAAACTACAAATCCTAAACAATATAAGCATATTAGTTTGAATATTGTTTAGCTCTTATTTAAATTACAGTACTAGTACTCCTAATTAAAATACATAAAAAAATCTCTTTCATGAGCTATACCATGCTTCTAGTTTAGCTTTTTTTTCAAAGTTATATAAATCTATGCAACAATGGAATATTTACCAAAGAAAAAAATAAAAGTATTTTTTACTTAAGTAGAAAAAAATTATGTTACCTAATTTTTAACTATAGAGTATTAAATTTATGATGAATATCATTTTTTAATTATTTTTTATCCATTATAAATTTAATTATTTACTTAAATAGGTAACATTTCTATTAATCCTTTTACCAATATATATTGTCACTGAATGCAAATATGCAAGCGGAATAATATGATTATATGAATCCATCTTGCTGGATTATTTTTATTATTTGTTTACGATCATAATTTTCAATCTTTTATTTATGCTTCAATAAAATAATTTATATAAAAAAATCGAATTTGAAATATACTTAAATAAGAGAGAAGTATTCTTTCTCCATTCCGATCTCTTTTAGTGTTCGATTATAACTTGTTGATACTTCAGACTTTGACTCTTCCAATATCATAATTATAAGAAACCATCGATGAAATGTTTTTCATGAGGATTTCTATGATTTTTTTTTATTTTGACGTCGTTTAGAACTCTGGAAAAGACTGTGATCCGCAAAAATAATTCACTTTCCACGTAAATTATAGACTTTAAGGGTCTAGTTAGAAGTTCTGTAAATCTTTTACACGTTTTAAAAAAAAGTATAATCATATAATATTTGTTTGGAAAAAAAGAATATGTACGCACTTGTACACAAAATAATGATATTTTAAGTATTCAAAATTTTTTTATATAGATAGTGTAGTTATTTTTTATTGCGGTACACGCACTACACTAAGGCCTTGTTTGGATTGAGGTATTAGGGGGCATAGGGTGGAAGATGGGTGGGTGGTGTTAGTTAAATCGTGTTTGGGTAAAAAATTTTAAAAGTCATATGGTGTTTGGAGGGGTGAGTCACACCTCCAAACACCAAATATTTCATTCCACCAAATTGATGGAATTAGAGGGAATGAAACTTTTTAGGCAAAACTACCCCTTTAAATAACTTTCTAAAATTATATCATAGTTCATTTAAAATGATATGCTTCCTTATATTATTTTGATTAATGATAGAAAAATATTTGACTTGAGTTCATTTATTGGTTTAACTTTTTTTATCTTATTATATAATTATTTAATACTTACATTTGTTTATCTTTTATTCATTCACATTTATTTTTCCTCGGACTAATTTTTTATCATAATATTTTAAATCTATTGAATGTCATCATAATATTTTTTTTCAAATTAATATTTTTTATTAAATTTGAGATAAACAATTATTTTTATGATCATTTTTACTTTAGCATCTTAAAGTATTATCATTTGAACAATATTTTTTATTTATGTAATTGTAATATTAATTTTTTCACTCTTTTTATATTTATCTATCATCTTCGATCTTTTTTATCTTTATTTTGAAAAAATAAAAAAATAAAAATATTGTGAAAGAAACAAAATACATTGAGAGAAAAATAATACTAAAGATAAGAGAAAAAACATATAAGAGATATAAATAATGATAAATATATAAATATTATAATAAATCAAATAAATATATAATAATATTATATTTATTAAGGGTCATAATTAGTAATATATAATAAAGGGTATAAATGACTTTTATTTAAATTATTCAAACATGTCATGATTTAGTTTAACCCATCCACCACCATAAAATTTTATCCAAACATGAGTTTACTAATAATCCATGACACTTCACCACACTCCACCACTCCACCCTCTACTCCACCGTCTCACACCACCCCTCCATTAGTTAATTGCCAAACAAAGCCTAAAAGTGTGTTACACGCTCCTTACCCCCTACTTATTTATGTACAAATATTTTTAAGTTATTAGATCATATTTTTAAATACATTATAATTAAAAAAATATAAGAGAATAGTGAAAAAAAATGTCGATAATAATTTTATTTTTTTTACTGCTAAAAATTGATACCAAACACTTATTTATAAAATAATTTATTAATAAAAAATATTATGATGTAATGATTAAATATTTAAAAACTACGGAACATCCAAATATGGCCTAAATCTTTATTGCGAATGAAATATTTTGTTTAAGACTCGCCCACTTCACACATTCATTGTTCTCGTCACATCAAATTAGATGTACTCATTGATTAGAAAAACCTCCAGTTAAAGTTAAACATGTAAAATTACTCGGATGTTTCTTTCATCCCTCTATATCTATAAGCAGGGGCGGACTCATATATACTCCGGGGAGCCACAGCTCCCCCCTCCCCCCCAACTTTCCGGTATATATACGTATATTCTATTAGTTATAGTCAATAAATAAATTAAATACTAACAAATTATCATAATTAGCTAACTGACATAGTGAATAGGTGTTTTTGACAAGTATTTGAAGGTCTATGATTCAAATCCAAGCCTCTCTCATTTTTTTTTAATTTATTGTTATATATTTTGATCCCTCCTAATATTTTGGCCCTTTATCTTTTCTTCTTGGGTCCGTCCCTCTATATAAGTCATCACAGTCAACTATCATCTTCATAATCTAAACTTAGTTAATAACTTAATTGTGAAGCATATCATTTATGTCTTTCATTCTCAAACATTAAAGAGTATATGTTCAGTCCTTTTTTCTAGTTAAATCTTCCTTTTTGAAAGTACGTCTTTTATGTTTCTTTTTCGAGTGAGCACTATACTTGTTTTCTAGAGCGTCAAATATGTGTTTCCTTTTTCTGATTACAAGGTCCATATGAAAAAAAAAATATTAAAAATAAATAAGTACATAAATTTCACAAGTAAAAAAAAAATTCGATATCTCTTAATACTCAAGTCCATGAGTGAGCTATACGCTCTTATTCTTTTGAACATGTATTTCTTTTTTTCGATTATAAAAGAAGATTCATGATCTGATATAAGGAAAAAAATGAAAATAAAAGAGTACTTTCATTAGAGAAATTCGAAGTCTGTTTATCATGATTTAATCCTTGTTATACCATAGTATGTATTTTGATGCATCTAAAAAAGATTATAAATCCGTCATATTAATATATTTACAAATCTGATGCAAACATTGGGTGCCATTTAAACTAATTTAAAAGAGTCATTTTTTAAGAAACCAATATTTTTAAGAATTTACTAATAGTATATTCGGGTATATTATATATCCTATATGTTAAATCGTTGAATATGTGATTATGATTGAATAAATAGAAAAAATATATTAAATAAACTAATCGTGGATCTTAAATTTAATGATTTATATATAGAGTACATGATATATCGGTGCATCGCGGATACATCATCATTAAATTCTAATTTTAATGACAGAAACAAAAAGTTTTAAATTGTAAAATTGAAATATAAATATTAATTTCAAACTTTAAATGTTAAAATCGAAATATAAATGGAAATTGCAAATGGCATGAGTCATGTCGGCGGTCGACATGCCTCCGATCCATAGCCCCATTTCGTTCATTCACACAAACGACGTGAACAAATTAAACTAACTTCATAAGTAATAAATTATTATATCATAATTAGCATCCACACTTAATTTGCTTACAATATTTTTTGTTGAGTTAAATGGACAGGAGTAGATCATCCTACTATATCACTCATGTTTTATCCTTCGATTAATTTGATGTCTATATGATTTGACAAATTAAAATAATATATATGATTGCCAATTTATAAAATAAGTAATTTGATAACTACGATCCTAATAAAAAAGACTACTTAATTAATGATAATTTAATAAATTTAATTATTGGCTCAATCAACTACGTGAACGTGGAGCTCGGCGCTCTACATTTCTATATATCCTTTCAGTTTCCCGACATTAAATTATAACTAGATTTGGAGGCTACAATTTTTTTCTAAAATTTTATCGTAAATAAAATTTTCGGATGCAAAGTAGATATCCTAATAATTAGATTATAAGGATTTGAATTCAAGACATTTAGTTTTAATCGAAAAGCTTGACTGATTAATTAAGATTGTTCCTTTAATAAAATCACTTTTATCGCTTATTGTTTATCTCATGTATATTGTCTCAAAACATCGAAATTTTATTCAATTAATACGAGGATAATAGAAAAAATAGAATTAGAAACCCAAGTTTTTGTTACATAAAATATATATACTGCTCTTAAAAGTTTGCTTGGATTTTAACTATCAAATATTCAATTTTTCCTGTGCATAACACAAATTAATTATCCTATATCTTATAACATTTTTTTAAAAAAAACTAATTCATAATAAGCGATCTCTGTTTTAAAACAAATTATCACGTAACGTAATAGTAAATAATATCTATGAATGATTTTTTTTAGATGTGTTTAATTTGATGATAATTAAATTTTCGATTACTGCAAAGCACGAATCTCATTTAGTTTGACGCAAAAATTGACTACAACAAATATCAATAAGTGCATTTACATTAAAAAATAAAAAATATTTTAAATTTCAATTGATTATTTTTATTAATATATAATAGTATTTTATTTTAACTAAATACTTAAATTATTTTTTTAATTTGAATCAAACAACATAATATTTATTTTTTAAAATTTCATTTATATTTATTTAATCAAATAAAAAAAAATAACCATAATAAAATTTCCAATTAATATTATTTATATTTAAAATTTATAATTACGTCGAGTTAAACCATTTTTCTTAAATTCAATTTCAATTTTCTAATGCTTTATTTTAAATACTTAAATTATTTTTTAAATTTGAATCAAACAACATAAAATTCATTTTTAAAATTTCATTTATATTTATTTAATCAAAGAAAAATAACTAACCATAATAAAATTTATAATTAATATTATTTATATTTAAAATTTATAATTACGTCGAATCAAATTATTTTTTTAAATTCCATTTTAATTTTCTAATTCTTTATTTTATTTTTTAATTGATTTTATTATATTATAGGCTTGAAGCTGGACTTTCCCCTTTGTTTCCTTCCTTCATGCTATAAATATTTGATTCCTCCCGGAAGATCAATCTACGAACCTGAAAAATCCACACTAGCCGTTGTCACAACTCATTACACATTCTCCTCTTGTAACCTATAAAATCAACACGCCGGAGGAGATAGAGCCCGCCGGAGAGTCCGCCGGCTTCGATCGATCCTTTGGCTCGCCTCGCCGGCCGGCCGGCGCCATTGCTGAATAGTTTCAGAGCTAGCTCTGATCAGCAGCTGTTTATTGATTAATTTCTAAGACATCAACGAATTCAAATTAGCTCCTCCGAGGTACGTACATATATATATCTACTTTAATTTAGTAAGACGATTCAAATCACTTTTTTGGTTTGCTTGTTTTGTTGATCTTGTTTGCTTTCTAAAGTTTTACATGTCTATGCATATATACATATTATTTGACACTTCCGATTAATTAGCAACCATATAAACTTTGGATCAAATTAAATGAATTCGTACTTGTATCAACAAATCATGCATATCCTACCAATTTTGGATCAACTCGATCGTGAACTTCTCCTTTTATTCTCTTGTCATTTTTTTTTATCACATATTTTTTTTTATTGATGAAAAATCGAGGTGGAATGAAGTAGATATTATTATGAAAGAGTCGACTAAAAATGATAATAAAGAAGATTCAATGTAGATCCTTTTTTAATTAAATGAGAAGTATCGTATTATTTATTTTTCAATCATATAATGTTGAATTTTTTGTTAAATATTAAATTTTCTTTTTTTTTTAAATATTTTTTTAAATTTATCTATCATAAATTTCAGTATCATACTATAATAGATAATATAATACTTTTTACTTAATTAAAAAATATTTCATTCTTTTAATAAAAAAAAAATTTTCTTTTTCTTTCTCTCTCGTCGTAATTAATTATAAGTCATATGTTTTGTGAGCCAAATCGTAGTCGGTCGTTGGTGGGTGACCGACAAGGTAGCAAATAAGGTTTCGATCAGGTAGCCACGTAACACACGTATAGGAATGCGTGTGGAAATTTGTCTTTGAAGAAAACGGACAGCTGTTTGTAAGCATTTAATAAACATAGAATTTAATGATAAAACATATTTACCTAATTTTTTTAAATTTAAAATTTAATAAAAATAGCAAAAAGATATTGATTGGAAAAAATATTGATCCTCGATATCGTTGCCTTTTGATCTCTAGACATATCTTCTTTCGTAGAAGGCATTGAGATGGATGATTAATAAAAATGCAATAAATATAAATTTTAAATAAATTATTTATTTTTATTTACATATCTCGAACATAATATTTTAGATGATAAAATATACGATATGTATTAAATAAATCTACTTATATCAAATTCACTAATATATATATATATATATATATATATATAACTTACAATAGAAAAAACATATGAAAAATTTTAACTTGACATAATAATAAAAGGTAGGCCTTGTGTATCATTTTTATTCCTAAACAAACCATATATATGTATATGAAAAAAAAATAGAAAGATGATTATTTTTTTATCACTTAGTAAAAAAAATATTGTGTAAAATACAAGTACCTTGTGTCTTAATTTAAATTTTAATAGTTAGCTAGAAAATATATGTCTTATTTTTTTCAAATGATAAAAATGTGCGAATGCAACTAAAAAATAATGCGAAAATTTTTAATAAATGAGTAATTTTTAATTCTAAAGTTAAACTAAAAGTGAAGTAAGTTTATAATGTTACTAAAAGATAAATTAAATAATTATTTCTCTTGCTTATGCATCCTTTAATTGGATGCGACTTAGTTGCCATGTCACTTATACTTGCATAAGGATAGTGATGAGGATTACTTGGTGGATTTGGTAAGGTCTTCTTTAAATATTTATGTTTTTTTATTTAAAATATACAAAAAAGGCTCATAGAGTAAGTAGGTTGATAGACCTTCATGAACCACATTTTAAACTACTTTAAACAATAGTTGTAAGTTTTTTTACATTCACAATAGATAAAGTGTCGTTTGAAAGATCCTTTCCATGCACCATCTTATTCTTTCTTTAACCATGAGTTAAAGGACACAAATTAAGAATATCTTCACATATACTTCGAATTAAATTATATATTCTTTTTCCTTTTACAAAGTGTGGTCGTGGCAACATCATGCATTTATACGTGGGGAAGGTGTCCGGTTGCCATCTAGTGATTAAATAGAACAAACTTTAATTATATAAGTTTGATACATATAAAATGCAATATATTGCATTGGGGGGTGGCAGAAGCAAACACTCAACACCGCCCGGACGACGAAGACATAACTACGTGTCTCCCTCTCCGAGAGACGTGCCTTGATTAGGTAGCATGGGCTTAAGCTTGTGGCGTGGTCGGTGGAGTAAACTATTACGTTAGCTCATGCACGTCGACGTGTGTGTGAGTGTCAATGTTGTAAAATTCAGATCGAACGTCGGTTCGGATAATTCATAGGATCAGATCGAATCGGTTGAACCGAATGATTGAGCCAATTGATAATAAATATATTTAAAATAATTAATGTGTTAAAATTAAAATACAAGATGTCATATAAATTATAACACATATAATTTTTTATATTAATTTTTAAATTTATAATATATTAATTACTAGAATTTATGTTTTGTGTTAACAAAAAATTGAAAATGATATATACGACATTATTCAATGATAAAAAATTGAACAATTTTATAAAGTAACATAAATTAAATTAAATGCATAATGAAACCTAAGAAAATAGCATATGATCTAAAATAATATAATTAATTAATTTAGCATTCAATTAATTATACAAATTTAATGAATGAATAATATGCACCCAGTTTAAAGTATCATTTTTTTAAAAATTTTTGAGAAAAAAATATTTTTTTATTTTATGCACCTGGTTCAATTAAAATCATCGGTTTGTTCGGTCGAACTCGGATTTTGATCGATCCAAACTGGTTCAAAAGCCTCTCCGATTCAACAGTGACCTATGATCCATTTTTGAGGCCACCGACCGGTTCGGTCCGAGTTTTACAATACTGGAGAGAGTATCCATATTTATATTTTATATTGATAAGTTGTAGGGTTATTTTAAGGGAGCCTCTAATGCCATATATTATATTTATAAGATTGTAGCCACATAGTATGCAATATATGAGAAAAAGAAAAAAAAATGCCGAAGGAAGAAAAAAATGTAGAACATAAAATTAAGAAAAATGCATTAAAATAAAAAAAAACCTTGATTATCCGTGAATTGGTAAATTTATACACAATAACATCAACAAAATAAATATTATCTTTTTTCAGGTACGGACTCATTGATAAAATATAGGTGGACCAAAATGTATAGAAGTAAAATAAAAAAAAATTAAGGGGGGTCAAAATAATAAGTCACTAGTAGAAATTGAACCTTAGACTTCTTGATAATATAAATCAAACTCAACTAACCACTTAAGCTACTATATAATTATGTTACTTTCTTAACATTTTATTTATATATTGACTTCAGCTATTAGTATATATATGTACATATATATATTTAATACACTGAAAAGTTGAGGCAGGGGTCGTGGTCCTTCACGATCTATGTGGGTTCGCCCCTGTCTTTTCTTAAAGTCCACTAGTAAAAAATTTCACCTTTTTTCATATTTGATATTCTACTATTCTTTATCCAAACTTGTTTATTATAATTAACGATTGCGTTTATGAATTAAAAAAAGCGAAAATGTTAGCAATGACACATTAGTTGAAATTGGGAAAAATATTATAAAACATATATTGTGTTTTATGGTAATTTAATATTTGTGATAATATATTCTACTACAATAAAAAAGTGTTGGCAACATATATTGATCAATTAACTATGCTTATGCTAATGTGTCTCAATAACTACAAATATAATGAACACTATATTTGTACGGCTGGACTGTTGGCATCTTTTTGACAAGTGAGGTTGGCATCACAGTCTTATTTTATTGGGGTAAAATAGTCCAACAACTTGTTCGGGAGTGGCATTAGAGCCTCCCTATTTGTATAATTTTTTTTAATTATCATGAAATTTTGGATTTATTTTAAACTATGAAATTAATAGAAGTACAGGTCTGAATTTTTTTATTCGACAATTTTATCGAATCATTTTTATTTTTTATTCATTAAATGATTATTTTATTTCTTTGAATACAAAAATTAAATGCCTTTCTTCATCGACGAGAGCGTCGTCCATAATAATATATGTATTATGATTAAATATATTTTATAATAATATATATCATATTGTTTCTCGCCGTACATTCGTTGCACCTATTTTTATGTGACCTATATATGTCTATATATTTATATGGATAAAATTTTTATGTAGCGCTGTAAATTACAGTACAGTTCAACAATATTCAAATATTTGTTAATATGGACATATGAACACAAGCACATACTAACAAACTCATATAATAATATGAAGGAAAATAAATTACTATAAATTACAGCGTTGCACACTTATATCTAATAAATAGAAGTGTTAATTAATGAAAATAAGTGTTAACAAAGTTCAATTATTTAAATAAAAAGTTGTGGTGATTTAGAATCGATACTAAAATTAAATGTGGACGAGTTGTTTGTTGCTTTGCCAGTACTCGCAAGCAAAGCATCTGCCTTTATTTGAAAGCCAAACTTCTCCTTTAGAAAATTTAATTACTTTATATCTTTTATATTTAAACTTACATTATTTTCTTAAGAAGATTCAAATTATTTAACTATATATATGCGTAACATATGTAATATCCCAAGGAAGATTCAAATGATTTATGATTTTGGCTATCAATTGTGTGTGTCCAAAGTAAATGACTATGCATTTCCCACATCATACAAATGTATATATGTTTGTTGAAAGTATATATATATTGTCGATGTAAGTTTTCAGTCAAGTGTCTTGGATTGACTTAAAGTCATCTCAAGTCTACGAGCAAAGTTTTTTGTGTGTATATAAGGGATCAAGAGTGTTTATCATATTTTTATATAAAAATATATTAATAATAAGTATTGATTTTTTTGAAATAATAAGTATTGATACGAATAATACTTTTTATTGTCCTCTTGGCAATATATACAAAACTATTTTTATTTAACTTTTCTTAACTATCTTACCTAAACTTTTGTAATTATGTCACTACATGGTGCATCCTACCTTTATGCAATTGGAATGTTAAGCAGTTGCTTTTGACAAGTTAATTAATGTGGTATTGTGTGCTTTGCTTGACATCTACTCGATCTTATTAAGGAATCTTTTCAAGGAGACGTCAAAACGTAGTTTAAAGAGAATAAGCTTTGAGCATATGATATCGAGCATTCATGTTTTTCCTATATTTTTTTATCATTCCATTCATTAATTTTATCTCTATAAAGTATGATTAGTTTTATAATTTAAATGGTTTAATATATATTATCGAATAAATGTCATAATTTAAAATACAAAAGGGAAAATAAATTAAATAAAATATATACAAGTGTTTGATCGAATAAAACAATTTAATAGTTATTAGATCGAACTTTTACACTGAATGCTTTGCATCATTATTTTTCTCAATGGAAAACTAATTAAAAACACAATTGTGCATCCACAAGGTATTTTAAATGATTCACTTATTTTCATGATAATCATCTGCTTACACTTCTACTATTTTCATTTTTTAATCTAATCCAATTTACTAGTGTGCTATTTTTTTTTTTTTGAAAAAAATGGGTTTTACATGATTTATGTAGCCTTTGTGAAGACGTCCATCCTCTTTTTATCCTCTAAAATTTGAAACTACCGTTAATTTATATTTATGATTTTCTGTGAATAATTATCTAAGATTATTTAGTTCTATAATATTCAGCATTTTGATTTTATTATGTACGAGAATAATTAGTATTTACATCTGAAAAATAAGTATAAATCACATGTTTTGTTCAAACAATTAGGAATAATGATATCATAATAAAAGTGAACTGTTTTATTATCACTATAAATATATGAGGTCTACATATTTTATTCTTAAATATATATATATATATATATATATATATGTATATATATAATATTTATATTTATATATATTCGAATTTAAGCATCAAGAGATTTAATGAGACTAAAAATGATGCATATTATGTGGATAAAATTTAAAAAAAATACTAAAGATAACATGAAAAATAATAATAGTGCAACTTTTCTAGAATAATAGTTATAATATCGAAAACATCATTATTAATGCAAGAAAATGTTAACTATATTATTTAAATAAAACGACATATCAACAAGACTAATATGTAAAACTAATGAAAGGAGACAGAATCTAAATATTAGAAAGTTCAAATCTAGAAATTTAAAGACCATATTAAAATATAATAGCGGAAGTGTAAGGATTAATAAATTATACATAAGTCTCATAATAGAATGACATAGTATGATTTGTTACTACAATTCGAGCTCAAAATGAAATGCTAAAGCATCGAACGTAAAAGTCCCTAAGTCCATGTGCATGCTAGTCGTTTGATCATTATTGTTTTACAATATAAAAACATCTATCACTGACCTGCATCAATAGGAATCAAATGCATGGATGACAATTCTTCCGTAAGCTATGAATCTCAAATGTGGGATAAATGTAATAATAACAATGGAAATAAAAATGAATCTTATGTTAAAACAAGTAAAGTATTAAAGAAGACAATCATGATAACAATCAACGACAAACAATTTCATATAATTCAACGGTACAATAAGGCATATGGTGACAAATGGATAGTAATAATTGGTATCAATATTCTCATTCATTATCAAGATAGATATAGTCTGGCGCACAATATAATTTTGTATTGTTATTTTGAATTTTTTGCTTAAATCAATAGAAGTTGCTCTTCAACTTCTTTTATAATCTTCACTTGCTTATAGAGTACGTCGTGCGTGAATAATATAACATCATGTCAATTGTCAGTGATGGGTCAGACCATGACAAGTGTCCTCTTTAAAGAAAAGGGAATGATGTGTCGCTCACTTTAGGTGAAAATTATTATCAATGAACAACAATAGTGAATGCATTGGACACATCCATTGTTTTCATCTTTTATCTTTAGATATATTTATTATCTTTGATCTGATGAATTAACGATAATCAATCATTGATAATCAAGTAAAAGTCTTATAGGAGCATTGAGTGACTCTAATTTGATATAGGAAAAATCATAAGTGGAATTTTAAAAATCACTCATATTGATTTTATAGTCTGATCATTAATACAAAATAAGTTGGAGAACACTAACATAATATTATTTAAAATGATAAGCAAATATTATTTTAGGAGACATTCATATCATCCATGTTAAAATATAAGTAATATCATCCAAATAATGATAACAATAATAATATATTGAATACATTAAATTAACTAATAAATTATTATCTCATTAACTCACTATATATAACGTCACAATCTAATTAAGACTAGCTAAACATAAATGAATAAGTACAAAAATTTTAAAAAAAGTATATTTTTCTTATAAAAAAATGGTTTATGCTACGACATCGGGTCGTAGCACCTTGTAGTGGGCCATAGTGCCTCACCTGCATCCAAGGAAAACATAAGAGGTGAGTTAAAAAAAATAACACTAAGATAAAACTAAAAATGAGGGTTTCACAATTTTCAACTCATAACAAACATAGCATTTGACCATGCTAGGTTGTAATAATCAGATATTTAGAGCTATCGTAACACTTATATTTTATTGAAATATTTATTCTCTCATGATTTCTTCATTTCCTATCTAGGGTTCGAATATCATCGTAATGACCCTCATACCTAAATAGAATTCATTGTTAGGATACCATTAAAAATATTTTTATCCAATAATTTCTCAATTGTCTTTACTATTTCAATCTCATAGTCAGAGTTCTTATGATTACTCTTAGTAGGTTGACATTGAAAACTCTTTGGTGTGTCGACATTGGCTTGATCGTAAGATCTCAAAAAAATGTAAGTCATATCTCCATACTTGCTATCCTAATGACCATTTGACATTTTTGAAATATAATTCTATCCCTATATTTGCACCATCTATTCTATCATATACAATCACATCAATGTACACTAAATGTTTATACATTATTTAATCACCATTTCCAATTTTCTCAACTTTATATCTTTATAATATAAAAGAATTGGCATAATTTAAATTTTCTCATATATAATAATTTCACATATGATCCTACAATAACCATGACATTGGTATAAAATTGAGTCATTTGTTCATGAGATTCAAGACTATACTATATTACTATCTATTAGCACATTGGTACAATTTCCTTAATTATATATATTAAGTATTCATACTCACATGCATATATACTATGGTCAATAACCTACTTAAAAGGAGTATGGGTCAATATTCTTAACATTTTTAATCATATTGATGGAACTTTATATCATAAGTGAATATTCATATTTAAACTCGTAGAAAAACATGATGCATAATATTAACTTATACATATTCTTTATATCAATTTCTATCTTGTGTGGAGTATAGTTCATTTTCCAGTCGATTCTCTAATTATGAATATTAAAGTATACATATATATATATATATATATATATATATAGGCGGCGGCTCCGGGGAGGCCGGTGACGCGTTCGACATCCCTCCCAAGAACGCCTCGATTGAGCGGCTGAGGCGGTGGAGGGTGAGTCCTCTTCTCTTGATCCCTCTAGTGGAGTGAGTGAATGTTGCGTGCTATGCATGCGGGTCGACATTTAATGCTTGGGATGCTATGCTTTTAGTAATCTTGCACTTGTTAGTCCTTTCCATAAACATTGTTGATGCATTTGTTGTAATTTTGTTTCTTTAATTACTATGTTTCCTTTGATATTACTTGTGATTCGGGGCCAGTGAAGGGCTGTGAGAGATGCCTTTTCTGTTGAGAGGCACCCAGAATTTGGCAGGAAGGAACACATGTTAGATGCAGTCTTGATGGGGGTGAGGAATAACTTTTATCAGGTTGCACAAGGATGTTTTTGGACAATGTAGTATTCTACTCTTGTGTTTGTAGCATCATGGGTGTGTAAAATAGAAGGAGGAGCTACATTAGTACCAAATCTCTTCTTATTGAGTAAATTCACAGCTTGCTCATTGAAGTGATAGATAGCTACTTTAAGTAGACTATTTGGGGTTATTTCTTAAACCAAATATGCCATTATCTTATAGTTACAACTTTGTCAAGTTCATTGTGTTTCTTCTTACTTTAAATAGAGCTATTGATATTTCCTTTGGAAGAGTCTCTGATATTGAGGCTTCATGTTTAAATCCACATTCTCTTGTCGTCACTTATCTAGTAATTGCCATTCTTAACTATGTTCATTCCAATGGCACAATCTTCCTAAAGAAAAGGAAATAGAAATCCAGGTTCTTTCCATTATCTATGCTCCAATGACACAAGACAGCGATGCAGATGATAGCCATAACATAATTGTTCTGTTGCTAGTTATTATCTTTGACATTGTTTCGCTTTTGACAGCAAGCAGCACTTGTGTTAAATGCATCCCGCCGATTTAGATACACATTGGATTTGAAAAAGGATGAAGAGAAGGAGAACATCAGGAGGAAAATCCGTACGCATGCTCAAGTTATAAGGGTATGCATTCCTCTGCTCGTGGACCCATGTTTCTGGCACTTTCACCATCTTTGCTTTTGTGCTTTCAATACAAGCTCATTTTTCTCGGACTTTCTCAGGCAGCATTACTTTTCAAAGAGGCAGGGGAAAGAGAAGTACCAGGTAAAGAAGTTTTGTTATTTCGTATGGTGAAACTTTGAAAAAATTCTCTTTATAAATTTGGGTGTTTAATTTATACCTTCCCTCCTGTGGGCACCTCCAGCTAATGAATTCCATGTGCATGACGTGTTTTTAGTAGTTCTAAGAGATAATTCCTAAAAAAATCTAAGCTGAGAGGATATGCGCCATTCCATAAAGTTAACTTGAGATCTGTTAAAGTCTGACTCTAAATACTCTTGTTTCGCCATCTCCTTATTTATTTGCCAACATATTCCGAGATAATAATTGTAAGGGAATGGTTTCATTGTCTAAAATGAAGAACATTTCCCACCAAAGGACCAATCAGGTACTCACCTGATTTGTTGCTCAGTTATTTTATAATTCAAAGTTTCAATTATTCGGATCTTGTTTTTTCTATTACGTCTTCCTGCGGATGTACTTGTATCTGTTTACATCGAATTTCATTGTATTGCAATTTCTATTGTGAGTTTGTGTTTGGTAGTTTGTCACAACGCTAAGTTAAACATTTGCCTCTGACTTAGGGCCTCCTGGACAATTAACACCTGGTCTTGATGGTTTCGGCATTGGATCGGAGCAACTTACAATGATGTCTAGGGATCATGATGTTTCTTTTCTACTAGAATATGGAGGGGTAGGCCAAAGATGATTGTTGATTATTATTGTTTCTTACTCACTCTTGTGTTAAACTACATTATGCATTATTATTTAGGTCAAGGGATTAGGTAATTTGTTAAAGACAGATCTGGAAAGGGGAATTACTGGTGATGATGTAGATTTGTTGCGTAGGAGAAATTCCTTTGGGGCGAATACCTATCCTCGAAAGAAAGGAAGAAGTTTCTGGGTATGCTGGTTAGAAATAGACTTCTCCTTTTGTGATTAATGTAATGAACTTTCTGTGATATTGTTCTGTTTTCTTTCTCTTCAGGTTTTCTTATGGGAATCATGGCAAGATTTAACCCTTGTTATCCTTATGATAGCTGCTGTTCTATCATTGGTTTTAGGCATAATAACAGAGGTATGTTGGACCATGTCATATTTTCATCTTTTGAGAGGGATCATGTCAGTTTAGGTATATTTATATGCGTTTATTCTTTTTCTTTTTAAATAGAAGATAGGCATTTGCATGCATATAAAATATATCTTCATAATTCAGTTGGGCTTGTTTTGTTTTAGTTCTAGATAACCTCTCAGTTGAAGCTAAGTTTCTGCCTGTTGCTGTTGTTGTTGTTCTTTGGACCAAACATCTCAGTTAAACCTTTGGTAATTTGGGATGATCTTACAAAATATTTTACGGATCAGTTGGTGCTTAATTTTGGGCGTCCTATATATGCTAGTCATATTAATTTTTTCTTGAACAAGCTCTGCTGTGAGTCTTAGGTTTTCTCGAATTCAGTTTGCATTCTCTCATACTATATTCCTGTTGATATGCAATTATGAATGTTATTTTATCATGCTGGTTCCAGGGAATTAAAGAAGGCTGGTATGATGGTGGGAGCATTTTTTTTGCAGTTATTCTAGTTATACTTGTCACAGGTAATCTTTTTGTCTATTTAAATTTGTTTGCTATTCTATGAGATTTTGATAGTTTGCTGTTGTTTGCATTTGACCTATTACAAGAAAAACATACATGAGCTTTGATGCTGCTAAATTCCAATTCCCTTCCCGTTAGAGTTCAATTTACATTATATGTAATGATTTGATATTTGTAAGATTCATATTTCTTAACGTAATTACATACCCATTGTTTTGAAATAGTGTCACTAATATAATCTGAAACAGCTTGTTTTTAGGCGAGGCAATCATTAGATCTTTTTCAGATATGGAAAGGTTGTAAACATGCTTCAAGCAAGCAATTGTTCTCTTGTTATTTCACTTAGGTCTTTGCTGACATGAGCTGCTGTAAGTTGATAATCTCTGTGGTTTACTTGTGCCCCTGAACTGTCCTCTTGAGGTAGGAACTGTAGATTTCATGACCATTGCATAGATGGGCACATTGGTACTTTGGCTTCTAGGGGTGGTCAATACCGGGTTCGTGACTGGCTCACGCTTGTCCTGGTCTCGACATGGTATTAACTGTGACAAAAAAATGATGCCGATCCCGGTCCAGTTGATTTTATAACACAATCCATATATGCACATATTTATCTTCATAAAGAAAATAGTTTCTTGTTTTAAGGTTCATCTGAAATCATGAACTGAATAATGTGCGTAATTTCCTAATTTCACACGAAATTTAAATAAGTGTGACAAGCATACACTTTGAACATCAATTAACATCATTATATCAATTAGTTTCATATTATTTTCTAAAGACAATTCCATGAGATTCATCTTTTCCTCTAAAAAAAGTTCCTAAAAACATTTTTGTACGATATGCAATATGACATTTTTATATGCATGCATTATTGCAGAAGGACATTAAGTTAATTTTACATTATGAACTAAATAATGAGCATATTATTATTTTCATGGCAACTTATATATGTCACATTAGTACACTTTAATAAATTTATATAGTTAGTCATCAACCATATGCTTGCTTTATTTTTTGAATCAAACAATAACAAAAATGGTTGCATAGCTTAGCATACATGGAAGCATGTCTCCCACTTGAACACTTAATCTTTAATGTAGCCATCAAGTTTCTGTTCTGAACTGTACTTGCACTATTTAACAGATTCTTCTGTTGGCAAATTCTTGCTTGTGCACATGTTGCACATCATCGCAAGCAGGGCACAGAAAAAGGGAAAGTAATATTAAATAATACTATAATTCCAGTGAATTATGTATCAAAAGACTACAATGAAAAACTTCATCTCTCAGTTATGGTCATATGACAGAGAGCGCAAAAAAACATGCAGTCTAAAAAAATTAACGAGAAATGCCTTTTCCACCCTGATACCTATGAAAGGAATTTGAATATTATAAATTCTGGGTATTGCTTAATACCTCTTAGGAGAAGAATAGGATTTGTGTCGTAGGATTTTACATGTCATGTTAGTATCGTCTTGTGGAACTCAATCACGGGAAAGAGGACATTGTGCCACAATCCAAGTACTGAACTGCTTTGGAATTTTAGTGGAGATTGGCAGCATTTGGACACTGATTGCACAGTTGCAATTGGATTGCTCTATATAAAAGAGGAGCTTGTACTTATGAGTTTGCAATCGCGTGGTTAAGGAAACCACAAACGACTGTTCATACTATGCAATTTGCACAACTACATGTAGCGCACATCCAGGTGCACACGTTATGTTCTTGCAGCGGGTTGAGCCACACACATGCTTACCCCATAGGTGCATAAGTCGAACAGCTGACCATGACTTCCTCTCTCGTTTCCATGGGCTCCAAGCACTAGTTATTGGCACAACTGGTGCAGGGGCAGTTTCCTTTCTCTGCCTTGTACAATTGCGAAGAGGGAGCTGGCACCCTTCTTTTATACCTTCCAATTTGGAAGGGTTGACGGAGTTCTAGGTTGATGTGGTGCAGACTCCAGATGGTCAGCATTTGTGTTGACTAAATCGGATCAAGATTTGTAAAGCAAGGGATCAATGAACTCTAATAGAGCATGGCATCTGAGCGTCTTTGAATATTTTTAAAGTGTTTTTATCACAACTTTCTGTTGAGGAGTGTTCTACACTGGGACACCGTTTTCATCTATGTGCCTGGTTTACCTATTATCACACTTATAGTCACTAACCTTATTAGTTTCCTTCTGAAGGAGTATGCATGGTGCTAATTACTTTCATTGAAAAAACAATTAAGTTTCTATGTATTATTTTATTGGGTGTGTTTGAAGAGCTTGAAATGTCTATATAAAATGCAACGTTCAGTTACATGCACTTTATCTTTTTTTCTTGGGGAATTATCTGTTTTTATTGTGCTGAAGAGTTTATGATTTTTGTTTTAGTCAATGTCTGCCTATATATCATTTACAGATTTTCTGTTGCATTTTGTGTCCTATGTTAGCGGTCAGTGACTATAGACAATCGCTGCAATTCCAAAATCTGAACGATGAGAAGCGAAACATACATTTGGAGGTATGTTTCAATCCATAAATGTTTTTAGTATGTTTCCTGCAGCAATACTTATGTAACATAATATCCAGGTTATCAGATGCGGGAGGAGAATTGTGGTCTCTATATTCGACCTTGTTGTTGGAGACGTTGTTCCATTGAAGATTGGTGATCAGGTCTTTATCCAAAAGTTTGTTTGTCTTTACACTGGTTTCAACTTATAATTATTGTGACTTTTCTTGATCCTTCTAGGTCCCTGCTGATGGAATTCTGATTTCGGGTCACTCTCTTGCAATAGATGAATCAAGCATGACTGGGGAGAGCAAAATAGTATGCTTCTTATCTTCCTTTTTATCTTGTAAACTTTTTTTCTTGGTTATGACCTGAGTTTACATGTTTTCTATTTTGTCTTTCTTGATTTCCCCTTCATGTATTTACTTAGGAAAATAACAACATGATTTCATATGCTTCTATAATTCTCTAGGCTCAGTATCATGTGGTTTCAGACTTGGACACAATTGAGAGTGACACATTAATATGGAATTTTCTGTTGGATGACCTCCAACTGGAATCTTGATTTATATGTGCATTGTCGTCTGGTCTCTTCAAAATTTTCATTTGATACATTCAAGTACTATAACAATTGTGATGCTGCCTCTCTTTTTGTATGGTTCTCTTTTAATTCCTGAACTTCTATAGTGGGTTTTTAACAAAGTGAAAGGGGCTGTCTGAATTTGTCTTGGACATCCTAGAAACTTCTTTGTTGTAATGTTGATTTCTCATAATGCTTCAATATAGGTGCACAAAAATGAGAAGGCACCATTTTTGATGTCTGGATGCAAGGTCGCCGATGGTTATGGTACTATGCTGGTGAGCTTTTTCTAGATCCCTGTTTGCTTGTGATGAAAGCGTTATGTTTTGTGTGCCTTTGTTTGCTCTGCAGTTTGGCATATTACCACTTGTCCTTTCTGTGTAATTATTTCCTTTCCTTCTATTGTGTTGAAGTTTAAATATATTGCTTCTTTCAAAAAGGATATATATCACTGTCATGTAATGATGTCTTTTTTTCCTTTCTAAGAAGTGGATCACTCAGTCACGATAAGTTTCAATGTTAGCGAGAACTTTTAGCCAGAACTAATATTTTGGCTTATGAGCTTGTATTACACGCTAGAAACCTGATGTTGGTCAGTCTATTGTTTCATCAATCTCATGAAAAAAAGGCAACCTAGTGAGATGTTGGAAGTTTTGGAGGACATATATATATTTTTTTGTCATGAATGATGAAGTGGGGTAGTCGGAAACCCAGATTTTTTGCTGTAAGGAGTCTTTAAATAGTGCTCTGCCCCATTTTTGTGGGCTTGTGCCTTTCAGGTGAATTGGATTTTAATTTTAATATTTGGTTTGGTACAACTAGAAATTTTTTGTGCATTTCTCCTTTTTGATTTGTGCTGCATTTTTGCTAGGGGTCTATCATTATGCTTCTTTTACCATATACTTATCTTTGATGTAGCATGCTGATTTTTTTTATCGATAATTGTTATTTTGCTGCACTTGGAACTTATTTTGTAATTTCTACCTACTTATGAAATGATTATATGCATAAAACTTAGTATTTCTAATTACGTTAGTTAATATTACCTTGGTGTTCATGGGACAAATCATCTTAGGCAATAGATGGTATATTAGAGTAGCTGTAAAAAAAGAAAAAAAAGAATAAAGGATTGTTGAAGTACTTCAAACATATCACATTTTTATTTTATGATGGTCTGGTGCTGCTGGTAAGAGTATAAGATGTTAATTTTCTTCAAATTTTAGTTGCTAATTGCTTCATGTTCAGGTAACTGCTGTTGGGATAAACACTGAATGGGGCTTGTTAATGGCTAGTATATCAGAGGATACTGGTGAAGAAACTCCTCTGCAGGTTTGCTTCCGTCTAATGATTTATAATATTGAATAAGCTGCATTAAATTTATACATTATCTAGTCAAACATTTGATCTATCTTTAATGATGCTATAGGTGCGGTTGAATGGTGTTGCTACTTTCATCGGGATAGTAGGGCTCAGTGTAGCTGTTGCAGTTCTTGTGGTGCTTTTAGCAAGGCAAGTAACAATGTCATTCTTAGCAATTTCGTGCTGATGGCTAACAACACTATTGAAACCTTTCAGATACTTCACCGGACACACCAAGAACCCCGATGGAACAATTCAGTTTATAAAGGGACAGACAAGTGTGAAATCTGCAGTAAAAGGAGCCATAAAGATCTTAACAGTCGCGGTATGTATTTCAGTTTGTTTGCGGGTGAATGACATTTTTTGCAACCTGGTCATACTTCTTTCATTTCTATACTCCGTGTCACAGTAGAAATTTTTCTATATGGCTAGGTGACTATTGTGGTTGTAGCAGTTCCTGAAGGGCTTCCATTGGCTGTTACCTTAACGTATGATGCTTAGCTCTTTTGTGGTCCAAGTTATAAACTAGTTAGCCTTTCAATTTTCATAATCTGACTCTTATCCTCTTTTCCACGATGACCAGCTTAGCATACTCAATGCGGAAGATGATGGCCGACAAGGCTCTGGCAAGTGTCTTCAGACTCGGGCTATGTCTGGTATTGTTGATGTGCATGTGCAAATAAGACTAATGTTTTTTACAGGTCAGGAGGTTGTCAGCATGTGAAACTATGGGTTCAGCTACAACTATTTGCAGTGACAAAACTGGAACATTAACCTTAAATCAGGTTTGCTTATCTTGTTTCAAAAATGCAATTTTTGCAAGTTGCTGTCAGCTTTAATGACATGTTAACCATTAGGAAAGCATGATGGTTTGATTTTTAATCACCCTTTGAAATATTTGTGAAAATTCATGATTTATTCATGGTTTCTCTTTTGGTTTGAACTTTTCAGATGACGGTTGTGGAGGCATATGTTGGTGGAAGGAAGATTGATCCTCCTGAGAATACGCAATTGTTATCCACGGCAGTTCCTTCTCTGGTGATTGAAGGAATTGCTCAGAATACAACAGGCAGTGTGTTTGAGCCAGAGGTGGAACTCCATTTGTCTTTATCTGTTCAAGCATTGAATTATTTTGACTGTTATGTCAATTTCTCAAGTTCATTCTTTGTCGTGAACTATGTGAAGCTTGATTAACCCTGCATATGCTATCCTTACAGGGTGGTGGCGCTATAGAGATTACTGGATCACCCACTGAAAAAGCCATTCTTGCTTGGGGAGTTAAGGTACATCACTCTGTTTTCTCTCATCTATTCTTCCTCATGATTTCTGATTGTGACCTGTGATATTTGACAGCTGGGAATGAAATATGATGATGCGAGATCAAGATCTTCTGTTCTCCATGTCTTCCCTTTTAACTCTGAGAAGAAACGTGGAGGTGTTGCAGTACATGAGGTAATGACTCTGCAATCATCGCGAAGACTTAACACGTCCTAATGTTAAAAGCAGGATTATGATGTCTAGATTTTGTTTTGGGCTATTTTCTCTAACACCCCGTAAGCTACAACTTTCTGTGTCTAATCCTAAATTATAAACTTACAAATTTTGAGTCCCCTAACTTATCCCGATCTTTATTAAAGTCACTCCGTCAAGTTCATCCAAGTTCTGTTATGTAAACTTTTGATAATTATGAAGTGTCATTGCTACTTTCATTTCCGTAATACAAGAAAATATTAAAAAGTAGAGAAACTTCTTTCCGATTGGCAAGTGCATTAAACAAATGACCATTATCTTGCTTCCTTTTAGTTTTGTGGGATCCATTTTCTTTTGTCCTAATGACATGAGCATATATGTGAATGTTGACTATATTTTTTACCATGGGTTTCTCCATGTTGAGCTTCCAATTAAAAAGTGAGGCAATTTCCTTCAATATATTATGGCTCTACGAGGAATCACTTTCTTCTACTGTCTTCTCTTCATGCTTATAAACATTCTACGATTATTTGGTTTCTTCTTTCCATGTTTTTGGTCTTAAGTTCTGTGGCATGTATTTTGTTCTGTGGCATGTCATACAGGCAGGTTCTGAAGTTCATATTCATTGGAAAGGTGCCGCCGAGATCGTCCTTGCCGCATGTACAGCTTGGATTGATGCTGATGGTTCTAGGCAGCCAATGACATCAGAGAACGTAATCTGCTTGTTGTTTTCATCTCTTCATCTTTATGAAGGTCGTTGGTTCTAATTTCTCATTATTGTAGATGAATGCCTTTAAGAAATATATTGAAGACATGGCAGCAGTTAGCCTTCGATGTGTTGCCTTTGCATATAGAACCTTTGAACTGGAAAATGTTCCACATGAGGATGAGAGGGACCATTGGATGATACCCGAAGATGATCTCAGTCTACTTGCTATTGTCGGAATAAAGGTGTGTCATGAAGAGCTTAGTTAATATACATAATGCATAGTATTGAATCTCCTAATATCTAGTCGTGGAAAGTTTACGTGATAATAGGGTATGTTACAATTGGATATTTCACCTGGATTTAGGTGTACTGTGAATTGGTCATCCATATTTTGAAGAACCAAAGTTACAATTTCTGTTCAATAAAATCATCGGTTTATCCCTTTGGCCGATTAGAAAATCCATTGTCATGTCAGCAAAATTGAGAAATGGTTGATTCTGCTTATCTAGCACCTTCTCCATTGTGTGCAAATGCCTTGTAGCACGTCATACCGCTGTATATCTTTAAATTCTAACTAGAGGCTACAGAAGTAATTCGAGGAATGATGTATTCCTTATCTTTTGCTGATTGTCTTTTCTTTTCCACTAATTCCAGGATCCTTGTCGCCCTGGAGTGAAAGACGCTGTAGACTTGTGTACTCATGCAGGAGTCAAGGTACTAATTCACATAGTGAAACTATTTCTTTTTTTAAAATACCAACGAATTCTCAAATTGGTCGACGGGGGGTGGACGTGATAAACTGCAGTTTCAGGCTGCACATGATAAAATCATATATTCTTTCCAAATTGAGTTCTTTTTTTTATACTCTTCCTAGACTGAAATATGATGCTGCGTATGATTGTACTAAGACTTTTCACATAAGGTGCTTTCTGATGTGACGTTGATGTGCCTAACATCTGTTTCTCATTTTTATTTTTGGATAACTAGGTCCGCATGGTTACTGGTGACAATCTTCAGACAGCCAAAGCAATAGCATTAGAGTGTGGGATACTTAAGGATCCTGATGCTTCAGAACCGGTGCTGATTGAAGGGAAAACATTCCGTGCCAAATCTGATGCTGATAGAGATGCCATCGCAGAGAAAATAACTGTAAGCATTTTGAAATTCCTTCTGTTGATATTTGGAGATAGAGAATACAGCAATAAGGCAAATATATAGTTTCTCCCTTATTCAAGGTACCCCGCTTTTGTTTGAGAAAGAACATTGGTTAGTTTTTTAATGATTTGAAACCTTGCTTCCAGTACATTGATTTTGAAAATGCAATTGCTTGCACTTTTTGCATCTGGGTACTCTACAATATATGTTACTGTTTATCATCCTTGAAATTTATTGACTTTTTTCTTCACAATTTTCACTAGATTATGAGTTCTTTGGACTTTTGAAAGCACTTAAAATAGATTTCACAATATGATTTTCTTACTATTGTCTGGAATACATAAAGTGGCGCGCAAGCAGATTGAATGGAAGAATGATTTAATTAAAATACACATCAAATGTTTTAGGTGATGGGAAGGTCGTCCCCTAATGACAAACTGCTACTTGTCCAATCACTCAAGAGACTAGGTCATGTGGTGGCTGTAACAGGAGATGGAACTAATGATGCTCCTGCATTACATGAGGTGCAATCCTGTTTCTCTGCTTCCAACATCTGTTGTATTAATAATTGATTAACTTATATATGTGGTCTTCAGGCAGACATTGGTCTTTCAATGGGCATTCAGGGAACAGAAGTTGCTAAAGAAAGCTCAGACATAATCATTCTAGATGATAATTTTGCTTCAGTTGTGAAGGTACATCCATTAGTAATATTTTTTGCATCAAAGAAGGTATATACATTAAAAATGTCATGTTTTGATACTAGCTTCCAACTAAAAGCAGCATCTTTTCATTCTCATTTAGGTTGTCCGCTGGGGTCGTTCCGTATATGCAAATATCCAGAAATTCATCCAATTCCAGCTCACGGTCAATGTTGCAGCACTTATAATTAATGTTGTGGCTGCTGTTTCGTCTGGTGAAGTTCCTTTGAATGCTGTTCAGGTTTGATTGTGTTCTCATATGATTTACAACCTTAAATTGATAATTTTTAAGAGATACTATAAATTTGCATCATGAGTTCATGACTGAAAGATGGCAAAATGCTAGGATTGAAAATGATTGAATGACAAGAGAATACTTTTGCATTGAATTATGAAGGTATTATTCTTGATAGTTGTCAAATGTTGGATACTTTTTTATGCGAAATGTTGAATATGTTTTGACATTTGCCAACTATCAATGGTACTTTTCTTTTCTCTCAAGGCTTCTTTTTGCCTTCTCAAAAGATGTTAGATACAATTCAGTGTTGTAAACATATATAGTGTGAGACCAACCAAATAGTTTGATATTTTGGAAAATTTACGATGAAATATAAATTATAATGTTTCTCTGGAGGATATATTTCTAACCTCTGGAAATCTGAGATGACCTACTATGCCACTTCAGGTTTTTGATAATAGCGACAACTAGCCAGCTTTTATATTATGTTCTATTTCATATTTGATTTTACAAGTGACTTGTTGTTCTTGTGTAAATCATCAATTCCGTCTTCATTTTTTTTTGTTTGAAACAGCTTTTGTGGGTCAATCTCATTATGGACACTCTCGGAGCACTTGCATTGGCAACTGAACCGCCAACGGATCACCTTATGGACAGGACTCCTGTGGGACGGAGGTTAGAATAGTCTCTTTATTGCATCCCCCAGATATTACAAGATTTGGTTATGTTATGAAATTATTTAAGTACCCATCTTTGGTGAGATTCCATATTCCGTTTAGTATTGGTACCTGTATCACTTTTTTCCCTGATTGCTTATACATGCTTATTTCTGTTTCACTGAAAACGTCTCCCACACTTATCAAATGCATGAATCTGTACTGATTTCTCATTCTTTTATCGTACTTTTCATGAGTTCATGAGATCTGTTGCAGTATTGAGTTCTTGACTGTCCATTATGAATCCAGCAATTTGCTAGTATGATTTAATGTTTCTTGAGATGCTAATCCTCATCTGATTGTCATTAAGTTACCCCAGAAGTGAGTATGTTGTATACTAAGTCTGCGATCTTATTTCTCAGGGAACCTCTGATCACAAATATAATGTGGAGGAATATGATAGTCCAGGTATGCTTAGTTATGTTATTTTAAAACCTCATTGATGATTGAAGTCTTTAGACTAATTTCATCTGTTGTTTGATCTACTCAGGCTATTTATCAAGTCACCGTGCTACTTGTTCTTAATTTCGACGGCCGAAGTATCCTGCATTTAAAGAATGATGATAAAGCACATGCAGATAAAGTGAAAAATACCTTCATATTTAATACTTTTGTGTTCTGCCAAGTAAGAATCTGTGCATGAAACTAATGATGGACAATATTGAGAAATCTTGCTTGGAGTGGAGTACGTTTTATTAACTTTCCTTGTGTATGCAGATATTCAACGAGTTCAATGCTCGGAAACCAGATGAAATGAACGTCTTCAGTGGAGTTACCACAAATCACCTCTTTATGGGGATAATTGCTGTAACTGTTGTTCTTCAGGTAAGTGACAAGATCAAGATTGCCAGATTCAGTCTCCTGATAAAACGTGATCTTTTTCTAATGATTTTCACACTGCAGGCTCTGATTGTTGAGTTTCTGGGGAAGTTTGCTTCAACTGTTAAGCTCAGCTGGACACTTTGGTTAGTAGGCATCGCACTTGCTTTCGTAAGGTATGTTTGTTACCCTTATATATTTCTGTTTTCTATCTGTTTATGTTATCAGCAAGAAATCCTCTAAAGATATTATCTTTTGATTCACACTGTATGATGTTGCCAAGAAGTTATTTTGAATTTTCCTTACTATATGTATTACGGTTAACCCAGCTAATTCTTCTTCTTTCTCAGTTGGCCTCTGGCTCTTCTAGGAAAACTCCTCCCAGTGCCCGAGACCCCTTTTGCTGATTACTTCATCAGATGTTTTAAGTTGCCCAAGAAAAAAGGTAATCTATCAGTAAAATCGGTTCACAAATTTTCTGATACACAATGTTATGGGTTTAGCTTTTTGAAACTTATGTATTTGAGTCTTGCAGATAGCGAACTGGACATGGTGCACGGCGGACCCAATTCTCAGACATGAAACAGTTGGCTTGTTGTCAAACCTTAAGTTGTGGAGAATGTTATTGATGCAAGTAAATATCTTCCTTTGATGGGTTATCAGAAACGGTTGTACATACATACTTTAATACGACTCTTTCTTTTGACCAATACTTTGACCCCATAAGTTTTACCTGTTTATAGACACCACTCGGCTAACTGTTGACCTTCTTTCGCCACATAAAAAGGCTTCAACTTTGGACAGAGAAGAAGAAACCCATCTTTCTTGTGGTAGATTATGGATATGGAACGAACCGTTTTAACCTTGTTCAAGCACTGTGTTGTATTGTGGTGTTGAATTGTCATCCTTTGTTTTTTTTTTTTTTGTTATATGAGTAAATTGGTATGTTGTTCTATGTTAAAAGTATAACAAGTCATTGGACTCGACTTTCGCGAGGTGATGCCGGGAAATTATTTGCCTAGTTTGAACTTTAATGCGCATGGTCCTATGAATATAACCATCCTAACTCATAGCTCATATCCCTATAATTTTCTTTGAATATTTTACTATGTGAGTATTTAGAGGATGTTTGGAGGATAAAATATTTTTCTAATCCGAATAGTTGGCCATGAAATGATTCTTTCAAACAAAAGAAAAAGAAATGTTGTGTTGTGAAACATAAGAGGTAAATATAATAATGATAAACTATAGTGTATATTATGCTTTTTATTCTAATTTTTTGTGTACTTAAAAATGTAATGTATAAATCAATGTAGTGTACTTAGCGATCGGTAGAGACAATTTCCGTTTTGTGAATCCGAATCTACATGGGGGGCCTTAATTTCGTGTCCAAGAACGTGGTGCCCTAATTAAGTGTTTGTATGCTGGTCTTTTTGGGCTCATGATTTATTATTATCATTGTTATCGTTATTATTATAATATGAATAAAATATTTGTGCAGGTCGTAAATTACAGTACAACACTGATACATAACTATAACGTGGGCCAGTCATATTATGACTATCGTCAATGTAATTTATCTACGTGTGAGGAACTTGGAAGTTCTGTCGTCCATGTTGCGGTGGTGGATGGGATCGTCCAAGAGCTTCTTATCCTGAGGAGTACCCTTTTCCTTCATAGACTCAAACAAGTTCTCTACAAGTGTGAGATTATGAGGTTCAGTTGTGCACCACGATTGACATTCTCCTTTTTGCTTCTTGCGATGGTGCCAAATGGTTCATGCATGCAACTCTATGGCCCTGTTTGGAAATTCGAACCGGAGCCGGAGGCTCTGGTTCCTATCATGTTCTCCAAATGAGGTAACGCTTTAGAGAATCGGATAGACTGGAACTTCGGATCACATGACTCGGGGTTCCAGCCGTCGATTCCTGCTTTTAGCAAGAACCGGCACTGCAACAGTATGCTACTGTTGCAGTTTTTTTTATTTTTTTTTCTTCTTTTACACGTTGCAGCTTTTTTCATTTTTTCTTTTTTATTTTTTACTGCTAATATTATATAATAATAGTTTTAACTTTTAACTATTATTTTTACTTATACAATATTTTATTAATTTGCATGTGAAACTAAAATTATTTTATGAAATAATTATTATCAATTCATAAGATTAATTTTATATTATTTATATTTTAAAATAGATTAATAGATATTTTTTACAAAAGTTTTAAGAAATTATTAATTGGTGAGAATAATTTCATATTATTTATTAACAAAATTCTAATAGTCTTAATTGTTATTATTAACAAATTTTTTATGTATATATTAATTCATGAGACTAGTTTTATATTAATTATTAATTACTTTTAAAATAGTTTTAATCAATATTTTTATAAAATATTAACTTGTAAAATTAATTTTATATTATTTATTATTTTTTAATATATTTTAATAATAATAGTTTTAAAAATAATTACTTATTATAATTTTGTAATCACTTAATTTTATCTTCTATTAAAAATAAATTTTATATTTTCATTTCTCACTTTTCATCCAAAGA
>LTAE01000391.1:24185-37199 GCA_001647135.1 Pontederia paniculata | reverse complement strand
CTCTCTCTCTCTCTCTCTCTCTCTCTCTCTCTCTCTCTCTCTCTCTCTCTCTCTCAATAGAGGGACCAATACGGAAGATTGACCCACATGTATACGCAATGACAAACCTAAGAAACGCTTATTATATGCATGATGTAGTATGGTTTTAATATGAACTCGACAACTTTTCTTGCAAACATGTACATATTACGTACATGCCTTGGAAACAAATTGTCAAACACTGCAAAGCTGCAGTCGACAACAAAAAAGGTGAGAGAAAACGTTTAACTACACGGTTGACATGCATGCGGCAGTTGATATATATAAAGATCTGCTCTAAACTGTAAAATGTCTCACAATTTTGAGTAACAAAGTTTCTCCGACATTGCAAAAAAATAATTAAGTTTCAATATTAAATAACCGAGTTCATTGATTCAGCTAATAGTTGGCTAAATTCCAGAGAAAAATATTCGAATTTCAATTTTATCACCTCTTAGTCATGAATAAATCTTTAAGGTTGTGAAGACAATCACTCCGTTACATTTTAATTAATTTTTTTCTCGAACTATCTTATTTCTAATTTTAAGTTGTAAAATAATTTTTGATTGGATAATTATAACCAATTGTCTGATTTTCCCTTTTAATATTTCTACAATTTGTGAATGATCATTTTGTCCTTTATCTTTATAAAAATTATATACAATTATTTAAAAAAAAAACAAATTAGAGCTCCCAAGTTTGCGAAGGCGAGTTCGCTCGTAAGCAACGCTCGCCCCACCGAACTTATTTTTTCTAGTTATTGAGAGTGATATTCAATAAACTATGAAAAGTTACAACTAACGAAAATCAGATGGACGATGACATATGAACTAATGTGTTCGATCATGATGAATTTAAGATGAATTATGTCATTTTATAATTCACGGTTATGTTCAATTTTCTGTGATAATTCGGAAGATGTTTCAGGAAATGACCTAAACCTTTTTTTTAGTAGTCCAATCTTAAGATTAGATTTCACTTTACACTCAGTTTAGTTGTAGGATGACTCAATTTAATCCAATATGTCACTCAGATTGGCCCTAAATTCTAATCTTACATTTTTACTAACTTGTCTTACATGAGCTACATAGTACACAAAAAATAACCAAATTATCAAAGTGAAATTCTACATCAAACAAACAGATGTTAATAACTCAACATTTATAAGTTGGCATTTTCATCAAAATAAATTAATAAATATGTGCTTACCTCTAGTTCGACACTTTTTTCTGTTGGACATGAGTTAACTGCACTCATGGGTAAATGTTTAACATAACCACTTAGCGAAGTAGTTTTTAAAAATTTCGAAAATCTAAATAGTACATCTCCATATAGAGATGTTTAGCCATTTATAGATGTGGCGTAATCATATAACAAGTTCGATAGATTGTCGAAATTTATTAAAATTTTGAAGTATTTTAAATTGTGAACAAGCGATCTTCTTTCACATGTGATCAAAGTCGCGATGATGATACAAACATAATATACTTGAATGTGGAAGAACTTATCATTTTCGCTGTAAGGTATTCAGTATACTAATCTTATTATCCTATTGAAAGTTATATTTTCAAATTAAGATAATTAAGATCTCTTTTCCTCATTTTTTTCGTTGAAGATATGTACTTGAGCTTAAAATTTTACTAGAAAAAAACACTTAAACTTTTATTGATAACCTATTGACTCATTGGAGATCACAATAACAAACTCCATAAGCACCACTTTTAGAGGAGATTTACGTTAAAGGTTCAACTTTAAACTGGATTAGCCATTATTATTTTGCACATCAAGTTAGACATCGGAAAAAAAAAACTTGAGATTTCAAACTAGCAAAATCGCATGGTCCATTTGGATCGATTTCGTGAATCAATCGAATTGTCTATCTACGAAGAATAGATTGCATCAAAAATTGAACATATCCAATCATAGAGCAGTCACTGTCATTATCCTTCGACTTCTAGCAGTTGATCGACAATGAACCTTCAAAAAGACAATCTCCAACAAGATCTCAACTGCGAAAAGGAAAAATGCAAAAGGAACAAAAAACAAACGAAAAAAAGACATCATTTGCGGCATCATGTAATTAGTGGCTCGGATCAATTAAATAAGTCAATATTGAGAGGGATTTGGCATAGCTTGCCTAACGAATAGGTACATGTTTTTCGCCTTCGTCTGTCCAATCATTTAAAAGAATGAAAACTACATGACATGCATGCAGTACATGATGATCAATCGACACTTAACAATTTTGTACTTTCCACTATTTAAGAAAAAAATAATATATGTTCATTAGTCTCCAAAGTCCAACTCCAACCACCGAACGTCATAAAGAAATGCTAGCAACTTAGGAAGACAACAATTTGTTCTTTTACTTAAGTTCATCTAAGGAAAATGTAATTAAAAAAATATCTCCTTAGTTCATCTTATGGAGTTTCATATTTAGGGAAAACGATACGGTTTGAGTATTTTTGTTACGTTAAAAAACTATACGGCATTTTCGGGTGATTTTTTTTTTCAAATTTGAAACGAAAAGACTTATTAGTTTCTTCCGAGGATTTCTTCGAAGAGCTAGTTTTTCAATTATATTTATAGAATTAGTATATATTATTTTATGGGTTCAATGAAGGTGCTACCTACTTAAATAGGTAACACCGTACTACCTATCTTATCGACCGTAAGATGTTAAATATACGGTAGATCTAATAATTTGTAACAAACTATTTAAGAAAAAGAATATCTCATATCTATCATATATCCAACATCTTACGGTGGACAAGGTAAACAATACGGTGTTACCTAATTAAGTAGGTAGTACCTACATTTTTTTCTTATTTTATTTATAAGTGGCATCATTTATGCATTTACATAAATACCGTTTAATCAATTAATATTATAATATGTGTTTGATATATTCAAAGTAAAAAAAAATATTTCGTATAGTATTAATTAAGTATTGATCAGGTGATCTTTTTATATTTAAATATAATACTTTAGATGTAAAAACCCTTAAAATTTTAATCTGAATCAAAATGATTTTTTAGGTTTTTTTATTTATCCTTACGCCACTATTCATTTCCATCAATTAATAAACTGTAAAATCAGCAAATTAATTTGACCGTCGGTAACGCACCTTTCACAAAATAATAATCTTTTAACAGTTCGTAGACTCGTCAAATTAATCTGACGGTATACATTATTAAATTTATCATCACTATTGAACTAATAAATTAAAGAAAAGTCTTAATCGTGACCATTAGATTACATAATTATCACGATTAAATATATTGTTAAACTTATTGAGTAATTAATTTATTCATGATTTGTATTCACGGTCGCCTGAGATCTAAAATGAAGGGAAATTGTCATGGCCACAAATTTATTTGTTTGACCATTAAATTCAACAAATTTCTTGTGTTTTATTTATTTATTAGTTGACAAGTTGTTTTGTCCGTATTGTACTTGATTTGCTAGCAAGTGCATGACAAGCTTCATTTTGTTAATTAAATGTTTAATTATGACTCTCACCATCGTGATCTAATGGTGAAGAATTAATAATAATCTGGGTGACTTATGACTTATAATTAAAAACAATATTTTAAAAAAACTTAGGCTGCTTACAATGAATTATTTTCTCATTTCTAAAGAGGCAGGAAGTTTAAAATCATCTTTCTCCATTACTGATTATGTCGATCCAATTCGAAGCTATTAAATCACTTCTCTCTTAAATTCAAATTTATAATCAATTGAACAAATTGTAATTTACTACATAAACCATTATTATTATATATGAATAAAGAGATTGTCTAGATTTACGAAATTCATTCTTAATTTTAAAAATTTTAAAAATAATTATAATGATAAAATAATTATTTAACTTAATCTTGAGAGTATATATATATATATATATATATATATATAATAGATGATAGAAATTTGCTTCGTATTGTGTGTAACGCCTAATAAAAAAAATTATCATAATAAATGATAAGATAAAATTCAAAATGACATACGATCATGACTAAAAAAACAATTATTTGAATCATAGTTACCGATAATAATTTTAACCCAATAATAAATTCACATGACCCATGTGTAATACAATCTTTCGAATAATTGACGCGGCAAAATTGTCGGTTCCATACGAGGGTGCCTATATAAACATCATAGGGTTTGAATTTATCTTCTATCATCTATTATTTGTCTTCCACATCAAAGAGAACTCTACTATCACTTGAAAATGCAGCACAATTAATGATGAACCTCATTAAATTTTGTGTCTATTTTATGTTGATTATTTTTTTGCTTATTTCTCGTAACAATTATAGTCAATTTACCTTTTTCAAATCCTAGTTATTAGAGGGAGCCCTAATCTTATTCAAATTAATCTATAAGAAAATTCTAATCACGTGCAAGGTTATTACTGTTTATTATTATTTGATTCAAACTCTATTTACATATAGAATTTCTTTATTTATTCAAAGGATCCTAAACTCCATCTTCTTTCTCATTTTTTCCCTCATGGTCTCTCTCTTATGCTCCCACAATGTTAGAGCATGTGACAAAGATTCTCATGTACTCGAGGTGGTAAGACGTACATGTGGTAATAGGAGAGAAATTGTGATAGTGTAGAGGAAAAGTAACTTGAATTATTTTTTTTCAAACTTAAGGGTACATAGAGGAATCTCTATATCGACGATGTATCATCCTTCTAAATTCCTATATGTTGTATTATTTGTACATAAAGTTATACTTGTGATTGTTTCATGATTATTATATGTTTCTGTCTTCTATAATTATTGTTGGACCTATTTTTTAAATTTAAAGGTCTCGTCATATGAGTTCCTCTCCGTAACATATATAAGTCATCGTGGTGTGCACACCATTAACTAATTCTTTCATGAAGCTTTTTTAAATTGTCGAAAGCTTTTCCATTGAGTTGATAAGTTCGAAGGCTGAAGCCAAATGATAATAGCTGATTGGTAATTACTAATTAATATTGGCACATTGATCAATTATAAATTGATACATTATGAAAATGATAATAAAAAATTGATTGGGGTTTATTGATGAACAAATTTGAAATTATTAAATTGATATACATATATATATATATATATATATATATTATGAACGATAAATAAATAAAATTATTCGTTGTTGAGTGCTCAATTATTTTATGTAATTAATGTTATTTTATTTGATCAAATATTTCTTCTTTGGATCTATCATTATATTGACCATATATAATAAGTTTATACTAATGGGAATTTCTTCCTTGCACCTGGTCTTGTGAGTAGAACCAATAAATGGTGATGGCAATGCTAGTGATAACTTCAATGATGATCTTGGATAGTATTGTCCACTACAAGAAAAGTAGAATTTTACTGTCAATCATTTGAGGGGGTCTGAATGGACCGTCCCAATTGAGACGGTCCGGAATGACCACCCAATTGGGGCGGTCTCCCAAAACTCCCTAAAATTAATTTAGGGCGTTCTTCTCATCTTTTCACGTTTTTTCTCATATTTTACTTCATCTCTTCTCGTTTATCTCTCCTGAGACTCCTCCTTTCGCTCTCCGGCGATGAGGACAAGTATATCGGTCGAAACCCCTAAAGCAAGTCTTTTCCTTTCTCTTCTTCTCACATTTCTTTCTCCCTCCCTTTATTCATCTTCTCCGGCGCCGATCCGACCTGGATCTGCCAGATCGGCGCCTTGTTGCCCGCGCGTGGCAACAGGGCGCCACGCCCTGCTGCCAAGCGCTTGGCAGCAGGGGCATCGTGCCTTGTTGCCCGCGCCTGGCAGCAGGGCCATCACGCCCTGCTGCCAGTGCCAAGCGCGCCCTGCTGCCAAGCGCCTGGAAGCAGGGCCATCGCNCCTGCTGCCAAGCGCTTGGCAGCAGGGGCATCGTGCCTTGTTGCCCGCGCCTGGCAGCAGGGCCATCACGCCCTGCTGCCAGTGCCAAGCGCGCCCTGCTGCCAAGCGCCTGGAAGCAGGGCCATCGCACCCTACTGCCAGCGCCCAGGCAGCAAGGCGCGCGCCCTGCTGCCAAGCGCCCTGCTGCTACGCCCTAAATTACGTATGCTTATTTATGCTTAGCAGAAACAATCATAATAATCCCTCTGTCTTTGCTTATTTTTGCACTTGTTTTGTGGTTAATTCATTACTATTCTGAGAAGTCTAGGTCTACATCTTCATCTTTCTGGTTTTTTGTCCTATATGTGTTGTGTCGTTGGACAAGTTGTGGAAGATTAATATTCTAAAATATGGTTACATTGTTGGTATTAAGAATTACTCCTTTGTTTGCATATGAGTTGATTGGATAATCTTTTGCATTACTATTATAAAACTCAACACTCATTACTTAGTGATTTATGTTTCTCATTTAAAATTTACTTTTGTTAATCCTTATGTGCGTATGATTCGAGGTTAAATATTCGGTTAGATAAAAAATTCTTTACTTTTCAGGACGTTATTTTGTCAAGTCTGCTAGTTCAGAGGAGGCAGATGGGTGCTCTTGAGGATAAGTTGTTTGTTGCATCACTGAACAAGCAAGCCACTGCAAAAGAGATTGAGGAGGCAAGTTATATTTCGGTTGTATTCTTTAAGAAAGTTGTCCAAAGATGGTATGCACATTTCTTATTTTGGGATATTGCTGCGTATAGCAAAGCAGAATTGCAATTATGCTAACAGGTGTCTGATCACAAGGCATTTATGCTATATTTTAGTGAATGCCTGAATCTTGGCCTAGAATCTGTTGAAGTCTTATAAGCATTAATATTGTGATAGATCTTTTCCCCATATGACCATATTGAAGATGTTTACATAATGTTGGATTCATCTAGGAAAAGCCGAGGTATGTCTATTAATATTTCATTCAGGTTTCTTTGCATATTTCGACTGCATTATATGCTTTTATCCTGTAACTTGATCTTTAATATTTCTATCTTTTTTCCATTAAAGGATGTGGATTTGTGAAATTCTCAATTAGGGAGATGGCAATAGCGGCTTTGAATGGACTTAATGGAAAATTTGTGATGAGGGTAACTTCAAACTGAATGGCAATGTCAACCAATGTGTATGCATGTTTGCTAATGGAAAACCTTGTTCACATGCCGCCAATCTTCCAATTTCTTATCATTTTTTTTTGTTCAAGGTTATACTTGTAATTGTACATGCATCTTCTTAGAGGTTCAAACTTTAATCCTGGAAGATATTCATTTCCTTTTAGTTAAGTCAAAGTAACCATGTTAAATAGCAAAATTTAGATGTGTGTGATTGTTACTTTGTAGAATTATATATATTGTGTGATTGTTACTTTGTAGAATATTATATATATATATATATATATATATATATATATATATATAATATTCGGGCGGTCTTAAGGACCCTCTCAAATGGGGCGGTCTCAGCAGACCGCCCAATTTGGGGCGAACCGGGCCGCCCCATTTAGGGCAGTCTCGTTAGACCGCCCCAAACTTCATTTGCAACCACCTGATCTGCGACTGACCGTTTTTGCCGCTTGACTGCCTCATATATCAAATTTGAGACGGTCTACACATATTTGAGAGGGTCTTGATCGTCCCAAATATAAAATTTTCTTGTAGTGGTCATAGTCTAATTTTATTTAAAATTAAATATCATGTTATTGAAGAAGTTGTAGGAGAGAAAGGAATTGATTCCGGACAACGGATAGAGACTCCTTGCACGCGTCCAATTCCATTTTATAAGTCGTTTGCCCGTTGCACGCCGCCCCATTTGATGATTTCAATGATCATCTTCATAAATATGACTACAATGGTCATCTCCATAATGATCATAAGGGTCACATCCATAATGACCATAACAATCACATTCTAATATCTCTCATTTGACCGCATGGTGATTATATGTTAGTACTCCCACTGTCTGTGCATAGACCAATTATAGATCATATCTTGAAGTTTCATTATCCGTGAATACTCCGTAGGGACTCAAATATTCCTGAGTCTAAGCACACATTCTTGATGAGAGCTGCAATTTTCTTTGTGAGGGAATCAACCAACATACAATTAGTAGGCACATAAGTCAGTGTCATTACTTTCTTATCAATTATATCTTGATCGTGATACTCAATCTCAACACACTTTTCTTTGGATTGTTGGCTACACTATGTATGGACATTATAGTTGTTTGATTATTATAGTACATAGGTAATGATCCTCTAACTAGATCTAGCTCTGGTTCCAAAAGAAAATGCGTGAATCACACATCACGGGTGGTTGATATACTATAAGCAATATACTTAGTATTTTGTGTATGTCAAGTTACACATCCCTATTTCTTACTGCCCTAAGAACGATTGTACCACTCAGAAAGAACAAGTGACATGATATGAATTTGCAATCGTTTATATCACTGCCAAAATTTGCATTCAAATACCGTACTGCATCAAGTGTATCAGTCTTATATATCAATCTCAATTGTACATTGTCTTCATTTATCTCAATATACTCTTAATACCCCATTGTTACGGACTAAAATTCAAGATTCTTGATATAAACACAATGATCTAATTTGTTCATTCTGAAATCAAATTGGACTATCATCTCATAAAACTTTAAGTATCATTACGTAGACAATTGCTTTAAGTCATATAACAATTTACGGAGCTTATACACTTTATTCTCCTCATCTTTTAGCTAAAACTCTTTTAAGTTCCACATATATACATGTTGTGCACCATCGGAAGCAAGTCACACCAACTTTCAATTATTATTAGAGTTGTGAACTTGAGGATAATATTAATTTAATTTGATCTTATGCTTATGTATCTATATGTATGTTGACCGCATAAATTCAATAAGAAAACCAATATATGAGATAAGTAGCATGTTTGAAATGACCTCTTAAGCGTATATGTATTGGGAGCATTACAATATTTCTTATAATAGTCCTTGAAAATAGAGTATCTATCATAAAATATGAAATTTTAAGTAAAATATATCTAAAAAAATTTCAACGTTGATTCCTACCACTCCATAAAGCTCGAGCGGTAAGCATCTCTCATTAACAAGGGTACGTTTAATTGTAAAGCATTTTACTAAGGTTGTGTTTAGCATGATAAGCGATTTAATGAGCGGATAACAGTTGATTAACGAATAACGATATAAATAATGAATAGCGGCTAACGGTTAATATTTACAGATTAGATTAGAGAATTAATAAATAAGTGTTTGGTAAATTTAGTGTTTGAATTGAGTTATGAGTATAAAATGACATAAACGAACATGAACTAATAAATTATTTAATTTTTAATATAATATGCATTTATTTTTCTATTACAATGTAAGAATAATTTATTTCCAATTAAGATTTTGTTATATTCATACATAAAGTCAACAAAATTTTATTTTATTTATATTCATACTATTTAACTGAGATTTTCATAACAAAAAATTATATAGAAAATATAGGAAGAAGATATTATAATTGGAAGGTTAAATTTTAAAATAAATTGAATATCTAAATTTTATACGCTAAAAACTTTTTAACTTAGCCTACTATGAACTTCTAGTTAACCGTTAAACACTAATAATAAAATTAGTTTACAAAAAACTTTATTTAGTGAATTAACTTAGTCAAATCATTAAATGTTTTCTGAAACACTATTTTTTACATTGCCAAACACAACATAAATTTGAGGAGAATTTTCGATTGAGTTAGACTCAAATTTCTAGTTGAGTTAGAATCGAAAATGTTATCAGTACTCCCAATCTTACAATAAATTAATTGTTAAAATCAAGTTAGAGAACGATTAATGCTAATGTAATTTCATTCGCAAATAGAATTCATGTAAGTTACGTAGTGATCTCGATCTACGCAACTTTATTTTTTATCTTGCCAAACACAACCTAAATTTGAGGAGAATTTTCGATTGAATTAGACTCAAATTTCTAGTTGAGTTAGAATCGAAAATATTATCAATACTCGCAATCTTACAATAAATTAATTGTTAAAATCAAGTTAGAGAACAATTAATATTAGTGTAATTTCATTCACAAATAGAATTTAGAGTTGCGTAGAGATCTCGATCTTTTGTTTTATGTCTTGTACTATAACCACTTCTCCACATGTCTACGAGTGATGAAGAGTGTAGGGCCTCTTTAAATTTATTGAGATATAGTAATATCTCGAGTATATTACATGAGAATCTTTTTAAGTAGCGATAGATATGATTAGGACTTAGGAGAGCAACATGCATGCATGTTCCCACAACATTTCTTTGTCAATATCTACACACGCAAATAAAATTAAATCAAAATGTATGAATATTATATAGTCAAAGACTTGGGTTTCTAGTTCTCTATCATCAGCAACAATAATTTAACGATTGCTCTCCGGAGTTTAATTAAACGAAAATTAATACTTGCAAGTCAAGCGTCCTTTGCTGTACGAAAAGTCAGGATCTATCAATTGGAAGCAATGGACAAAAAAGAAGAAGAAAAAAGTCGATAAAAAACCATAAGAATCCAATCATACGATAACGATCTGGCCAACATCCAATCCATGTTCTCGAACCCCCTCCACAAATATTATATATACAACATATGTGAATGTTGACATGTCATTTTCTTTTTTTAGAACATGTTTTATCGGTTATAAAATAAATTTTTTATTAGGATTATTGAGTGTATCACAATATTATTTTTAATTATCAAAATTTAAATACATGATTGTAATTCTTATGAGTTATATATTTTTTATATAAATAATTTTAATAATAAATCATAATCATAAATTTAATATTTAATGATTGAAAATATATTTGACATGACGTTCGATGAAGTGGTGCAAGACATATTTATTTTTCTCTTTAAAATACGATGTATCCCTCATTAATTAGTTATATTCGTGTTCTATGAAAAAAAACCTTCTTGATTGATATATCCGTCACTAATAAGTTACTATGTTGTAATACTAATTCTTGGACATCTAAAGAAAGTGTGTGAGATTCAATTTTTGACTACGTGTTTTTTGCATGTTCATTAAGATACTAATTTATTATTAAAGTTTTAAAGTGTACAAAATAATGTGTTCAAAGTTGTACCACGATGTGTATTATATTTCACATGAATATGATATTTCAACTACTTGAGCAACCGGTAGGTCGAGTTGGCTATAAAAGTTGATTAACTAATTAAGTAACGACCTTAATGATGGGTTTGATATTTTTTTGTAACGATCAATTTTATCGAATGCTTAAACTCTTTCCCGAAAATATCGGCTATTTATATGCACATAACTCATTTGTCGTAATACTTTGGAGAATTGGCAGGTACATTAAAAGAAATAGTTATAATGTTAATTTAGGATGGATAAAAGCTAATAAATAGTGATATATTCTTCAAAATACTCAAATTATATGATATGAACAAATGTTCAAGTCGGAAATAAATTTACTCGAAGTCCAACATCTTGAATTTGAATTTAGAAAACTTATATTTCCATTTATATAAAGTTTTTAACAAAAAAAAAAAATCAAATGGTCAAGTTGCTTAAAACTCCTTTTACACTCCATATTTGAAATGCATATTAAACTTGTATTTTATATATAGACGGCCATATGCGTCGATGCTCCATTGTTGGACAAACAGATGGCACTCTACGTAGCTACACGTATCAAATCCCCTACTCGTGCATTTATTATTTCCTAATTGTCTTATTATATACCAACCAAAATTAAAAAAAAGCCAAAATCATAATAAACAAAACGCCAAACATATATCAGAACATTTCAATTACAAGAAAACAAAAATAGAAGATAAGAAACTAAACGTGACGTTAGAAGAAATTAAATGTTTAGAAAAGAAATTTTGCCGATATGCACTAGCATGGCAACATGACGTCTCGGAACCTGTTATATATAATGTGCAGATAACGGAATTTGAAAAGTCATATCAGAGATCAGTATAAATAGTAGGTTGATTTAGCTAATAAATAAATTAAATTTTGATATAAGAAATTTTGAGCTCAAATTTTGAAAGTGTAGTTAACTCAATGCACTTATAATTTTAAAAGTGTGAAATATTTCAGTTATTAAAAATAACTCATCCTTTTTTTTTTATTAAAGATTGATATATCTATAAATAAATGAAATTTATATCACATGGCTCTGTACTCAATTTAGGTACTCAGATTAGTTAAATAGTTAGACGTCGTTATTTGATACGCTTCTAAGACTTGACAACTAAAAATATATATAAGGGTAAAAAATATTATATCTAGAGATAAACAAATAATCTAATAACTCTGAACATTAGAGACTTCAAGTGAATATAAAAAAAAATTATCAAATCAATGAAATAAATTATAAGTTAATGTCATACACGACTCCCACGCCTCACTTTTTCTCTATAATTATTTTCAAAGGGAAAAGAAATTTGCACACAAAAGTAGAGCGCATCTATCATAATTCAATATTTATTTGATAATTTATTTTATTAATTAAATAGTTATTTAATTATGATCATGGTCATTACCTTATTTGATGCACTATTTTATTAATCCGACGATTCATCGCAATCTCCTTAATCATAAATGTTATTAGAGATTGTCAAATTAGTCGATATATATATAAGTTCAACATTAACAGATACCTAATTATATTTGGTCACAATTGTAACATAAGAAAACTTATATTGCAATCTAACTAAAAAAATATAAAACTAAAGATGGGAGAATTTTCCGAAAAATATTATGATAAAAACTTTGTAATGTAACGAGACTGAACAGTATATTTTGTAGCAATATATTATAACGTCCGTTACCGACAAATAATGTTATATATAGCGACTATATCTTCCCGTCACAAGGTCGAGTAGGATATCGCAAGCGACACACTAATAAACCGCATCAATTTTATCAAACCGAGTTAAGAACCTTCCCCGTTATCTGCGGAAGACCGTTCCGTTGGCCACCCAGGTAGAGAGAGAGAGAGAGAGAGAGAGAGAGAGAGAG
>LTAE01000391.1:9103-24088 GCA_001647135.1 Pontederia paniculata | reverse complement strand
AGAGAGAGAGAGAGAGAGAGAGAGAGAGAGAGAGAGAGAGAGAGAGAGAAGGGTTGACTTCTTCTAAAGCCCCGGGTTGCTAGTCCGACGTCAAGTACACGTGTTATCCTACATGGTACATCCGTACGTACTTGGCAACCTCCACTGGATGCTGATATATATAATAATATATTTGCACACATGTACTGCAAAGTTCCCCGGCGTTTGAGCTGCCCCTCCTTATTAATATCATATATATACATATACATATATAATATTTATGTATATATATATATCTATTTAGTAGCATCGATTCCATCACAAAAATACTTGACTACTAATAGCATCGCCATCACCCTCCACCATCCATTCCTCTTCCTTCTTCCTTCACCATTTCTTCTTCTTCCTCCTCCTCCTCCTCCTCATCTTTATTTCATCCTCGCACTCTACAATCTCATCATCCCGTTTGCAGAAGGGTAAGCGTCCAATTTCCAACCTTTTCGGATCGTTTTTACTGTAACTTCGTTTCGTTAAAGATTGCACTGACGGTTTGTTGTTTTGGTTTTGTTTGATGAAGATTACATAAACGTATGAAGATGGATATGAAGAAGAAGGTTGCAGAGGAGGCAGCGGAAGGCGAGTTGGAGAAGGAGGACAAGGAGAAGGAGAAGGCTCAGGTTCTGGACATGAGTGGCATGTCCTTGGACGCCTTGCCCAACATTACTGTTAGCCTTGGCGCCATCACCAAGCTCGACCTGTCAAACAACAATCTTGAGGTGATCAGTTTTCCTCCATGCATGTATGATATGTAATTGTGTGTTGCAGCAAAAAGGGGAACTGGAAATGGAAGGATCTCAGTTTCTGCTATTGAGTTCTTTTGGATGAACAAAAGGAACCTGAAATTTTGCATAAATGGGGATCATGGAGCAAGATATAACAATTCTGCAAATCCAGATCTTATTTTTTTTCCTGATATGTAAAACTTTATGTTTGTATGCATATTAAATCTGAATTAGTTTTGGATAAGTAGGGGCTCAACTTTCTGTTTGCATTTAAGAAGATGGAACAGGAAAAAGTTGTCTGATTCTGTTTTGTTTCCTTGTAGCTTTTGTCTTTGCATAAGTTTTTTTTTCTTTTTCTTTATTTTATGATCAAGATTAACTGTTCTTATCCAGGATTTCTCATCAGGTTGAGATATCTGTCTGATGTTTGCCTTCTGATTTTTGCAGAGCATTCCTGAATCCCTCATAGCGAGGCTGCTGAATTTGGTGGTGCTGGACGTGCATTCCAACCAGCTGAAAACCCTGCCAAACTCCATTGGGTGCCTCTCCAAGCTCAAAGTCCTCAACGTCTCCGGCAACCTAATTGAATCCTTTCCAAAGACCATTGAAGACTGCCGGTAACTACAATTCTTTCACAAGCATCTCTGAAATTTTATGATCAGGAAAGTAAGCACCAGGAATATGGTTCCTACCTTTAGTTCTCACTGTTAATTACATGTATTAAGTAAATAGTCTGTGTAGTAATTAAAAGAGCTATCAATTCAGAATCTGATTAGAAAACCGATACCAACAATAGCTACAGTTTTGAATGGTTTGTGAAACGTTTTTGTTTCTGCATGCTATTAATTTAGTGAAACTTTATAGCCTACAAGTTTGAATGCTGATCAACGACTTTATAGCCTACTTGTATTAAGCTCTGAATACAACCTCGTTTTCTGACCACATGAAAAGCTAATTTGTTATTCTTATTGTAACATATGCACATGAAAGCTTCATAAAATATTGGTATATCTTTATTCTCTCTCTCTCTCTCTCTCTCAGTGAACTATGTCCAGATAAAGCACAGTCAATGCTGTAGAGGAATAAATTTTTGTTGAAGCTTTGGACCACAATTCATGTTCATCTAAATTTGATTCAACTTTTTGATGTGATCATCAAAGTTTGTCTATCAACTGATAGATACGGCAGTAGTTAGCAGTTCTTAATCAATTGTTAAATAAAAAAAAAACAGGTCGCTGGAGGAGCTGATTGCCAACTTCAACAAGCTTACCAAACTACCAGACACCATGGGCTTCGAGCTCACCAACCTGCGCAAGCTCGCAGTGAACTCCAACAAGCTCGCCTTCCTTCCCCACTCCACCTCTCACATGACGTCCCTCCGAGTCCTCGACGTCCGCCTCAACTGCCTCCGCTCCCTCCCCGACGGGCTCGAGAACCTGATCCGGCTCGAGGTCCTCAACGTGAGCCAGAACTTCCAGTACCTCCAGTCCCTCCCCTACTCCGTCGGCCTCCTCATGTCCCTCGTCGAGCTCGACGTGAGCTACAACCGCATCAGCGTCCTCCCGGACTCCATGGGGTGCCTCACCAAGCTCCGCAAGTTCCAGGCGGAGGGCAACCCCCTCGTGTCTCCGCCGATGGACGTCGTGGAGCAGAGCTTCGATGCCGTCCGGGAGTACCTGAGCGCGAGGATGAACGGGTCCGCGGCGACGGGGCCGTCGGCCAAGAAGCAGTCGTGGCTCGGGAAGCTGGTCAAGTGCGGGACGTTCAGCGCCGGCATGCTTCCGAGCAATGTGGGGTTGAGGGACGAGAACGACGGGTTCTTGCTCTCGGACTACCGCTCCATTGACGGGCTTGCTTCGCCCAGGTACATCGGCATGTTCTCGCCGAAACGACTGTTCTCTCCCCGGCGAGCGGCGTCCCCCCGGAAGTAGGAGAGATAGACTGTGTGCATGCATGGTCCTTCATACGACAAGGTGTATCTGGTTATGGCTTATGGGTTTACTTTGGATTGAGCTTTTTGTACTTTGTAGAAAACAAAGTTTAGTTGTTTGTGGAATGGAAGCTCAAGGAACATGAAGTGGCTTCCCTGTAAGTATTAATTAATTGTAGGGTTGGTCATAGAGTTCGTCTGAATCAGGTCGTCACAAAGCTGCCTCCAACCTTTGAAGCAGCTATTTGTGGAAAAATGAATTATGTAAAGATCAAAGTATGAACATCATTCAAAATAGACTTGTAAAGATCTCTATGTGGACATCAGTAGCTAATTTGTGTTCCTGGTTGTTCTTTTTTTGTTTTGAACTCTCCGAGTTCCATCGATGCCGAGCGCTACAGACAATTAATATATATGTTGAATGAACATTTGCATTAAAATTTGTCCTTCGTTGAAGGCACACTGCTTAAGTGAAAAGTTTCATGCATCAATAAGATACATTACACGTTTTAACTGTTTCAGTTCTCAATTGAGATTACTGAAAGAAGTGAAGAATACAAAGCATTCTGCATGCATGACATGCGCGCGGTTATGTTTGCAATCGCTCATTTGCAGAGCTCAAGCTTCTTAAAGAAAGAAGCAACATGGTACTTTGGGCAGGGCCTTGTTGCAAGGCAAGTCTGTATGTTCTCCGGCTGCTTGATCCACATCTTGTAGTGAACACCGGCCACAGCCAGTTTCATTGAAAGGTTGCGCCGTCTCCGATTTGTTCTTGTGCATTGAGGTGATACTGATTTCGGAGAAGTGGGCGACGATGTCCAAGTGGTGGTGATGACTCCACGGGGCGGCCATGGAAGCGTGGTAGCACTAGATGATGACGCTGCCGAGCGGCCACGCGTTGATGAGGCTGCGCCAAAGGACCACATATTGCACCATCACATTCCTCTCCTCTCCGATGCTTCCGGTGATGCAGTGGCATCTACAGCAGCCTTCGGTGTTGTGGCCGCGGAGAAGCTTTGTAACGCCTTCAAAATGGCACACTTGGGCATTGTTTGGATTGAGGAGTTAGAAAGGGAGGGGTGGAGTTTGGAGGGATACTCCGGTTTGGATACAAGAAAGAAAGAGTTTAGATGGGTTGCTAACTGCTCGTAACCCTTTAAAAACAATTCCATCAAATTGATGAAATTGAGAGGAATTGAACTATTTTACCTTTTTGCCCATTCTTCTAAATGTTATCCTTAAAATATAAAAGGGTAAATTCGTCTTTTAAAGTATAACTGTCTCTCCTAATCCTTTAATTTTTTTAAACTTTCCTATCCAAATACAATTTTTATTATCCTACCTATCTCTTCCTTCCCCATCATCTCCTTCCCTACCCTTCCATTAGTTTTTAGCCAAACAAAGCCTTAGGCATCTAGATATGGACCTACTAGACAATTCTATGAAGTTACTAATTAAGTACATAACACGTTCTAGTATAATATCATAGCGAAAATATATAATGATAAACTCATAAATGTCTAATATCCTTTCACATAAGAGCATAAATTTAAAACCATACATAAGGTACATAACATTACGTGAATCTTACGATCATTCAACTTATTAAAATAATATTAAATTCTCTAGACATAGCAATTAATATCTTAAATAAGGTCTATAAGTCTTAGATACATCCGACTAAAATCAAGATGAACAAGCCACTACTAAGCTCCATCATACATCATGACCTGCACGGGCTAAGAAGCACAGGAGGTAAAAATCTTCATATTAGAACATGTAAAGATTGATCTTCATCACACAACATGCACATCATGACATAACATCATACATAATAATATAATTCATCAACCATAGATCGCACCAAGATCGCATGTGCATAAGCATTTTCAAGATATAGAGTATAACATGACATTAAATATTTCATATATGAAATATATGTGTAACAAGCATCTTATGTTCATCTTCATCATTCTTTACATCTTCTAAGCCTTAATTAAATTGAGTTCTCTTTAACTCACATCATTAATATAATCAAATGACATAACATATAAACATGTCTAGCTAGACGGATTCTTCCTTCAAAATTATATATGAGAAGTTCATACAATATTAGTAGTTAAAAACAACTTCTCAAAAATTATTAAAATTATCTTCTCCATTTTAGTTATTGCGTCGAGGCTAAGTTCATCAAAGTTTCACATTATCTTCAATACATCAAGTATAACAGTCAATCTTGTATCTTTATCCTAATTACAAGTTATCATGCATTTCAATATTCAACAATATTTCCTATTGTAAAAGCATGAAACTTACTATATTGGCTCAATAACATACTAAACAAATAAATGTAGCATCTTAACACACATCATTAAGTGAAATAATAATTAAATTCTAATATTTGAAAACATGAACGACTATGATTGGTCAAGTGTGGCTACAATTCAACTATAGCTCGTTAATGGCCGATTCGCTACTAGTGGTCTGCATGGCTACGATTCAATCATAGCCTATCATGACCTTGCTACGATCGGGCATGCCACAATAACAAGTGCTACAACCCATAGTTGCTTGTTGTGAGCAACCTCAACTTGTTGTGATCATGTCGATTTCACTATGGTCTTACAGTAGTAGTTCAATGGTGTCGAGCATAAGAATTCACAACAATTAATAGCGATTCACTACGGCTATTTACTCTCGTTATCTCGACCATAGTGAGACCTTAGTTTAAATTTGATTCTATTTTGAACTTCACACATTTCACACATATAGAGCAATTTCACAATAGAACATGCATATCCTACATAATCTATACCTTTTATGGTTCATAATATATTCAATTAAATTACCAAAGCATAAAGACTATGTGAATTTAACCTAGATTTCCTATCTATGATTCTTGTCATCCATTTTAGGGTTCATTGCATAAGAAAATCATAACATAGGTTAATCATATTTGCAAGTTAATATAACATTGTCATTATATGATCAAATAATTTATAATGAAATTTTAACATGAATGATTCACATAAGAATATTTAAACATATGGAGACCTCAAGCATATAACATCCTATATGTCATCATTGTCATTTCTATTTTATAAGATCTAAGTGATCACAAAGTCCTCAAATCAAATGAGGTAATGAAACGAGGGACTGGATTCCCTTTACATAACTTAACCAAATCCCCCTATTTTCTTCTTTGGCGATTGATGATTCTTTCTCCCTCACTTGATGAAGCTTCAATGTCTTTTTTTTCTTCTTTTGGCCTTCCAATTCCCTCTTCAATGCCTCATTGTTGGGATGAACACAATGGAGTGATGAGCTTCAAACACTACTCATGGAGTTCTTCTTGTGGAGAGGAAAATAAGAGGAAAGAGAGAGATTTGAGGAGAAATGAATGGGTGACCGGTTTAACTTCTGTTTATATCTAGGGCAACACTTAGGTTAACTAGGTTTTGGGCTTGTTTGATAAATGAGTCAATTATTGTTTTGAGGGTTCACACATTCGTGTTCATGTTTAGGAGATGAGGGCCATGAAGCTTGGCCATTGGAGCATAACGAGAGCAAGAAGAGGGAGTGGAAAGGAAGAGGTGCAGAATGGCGCTATGAGTGATGAAGAACGGGAACTAAACCAAATGTAGTGAGACCATGTATTTAATAGTGAGTGAACGTGTGGCCCATTGTCACTTCCTTTTTTACCAATGTTTTGAAAGCAAAATTTATTTATTTTTAAAAAATAGGTTTATATGTTTTTCGGGGTCCTTGTTTATTTATTAATTTTATATTTATGAACATATTATTTAATACCTTAGTATAGGTCGATAGTAATAACTTGATACCATCATTTATAGTTTATATTGTTTGACCCTAATCTTGAGTTAGTTTGATGTGATCGTTATCCAAAGCATTTTATATTTCACAATAAAATCGTGTGTCAATCATGTGGACATTAGGTTGAATAGTATCAGTTGAAATGGCATTTTTTTATCGAACAAATCATTTTTGCTTAAAAGAAACAAAATCTTATAAGACAATGCCCAAAATTCACTTGTGGCCTAATCTACAATTACCAAATGTGGACACCGCAAAGAACGTCCAATGCTCTAATCTCCTACAATTCAATGTTCTTTTGTCCTCCCACTCCCTACTTCCACTCCCTCTAGTGGTTATCATGTGTAGCCAATGGAGGCTAGCTAGGTCCACCTCGATAGCACACACTACCCTAATTTTTTCGGTGAGTGGGTCCATTAGTTATTTATTAGAGCATGATTCTATCATTATGTCAGCAGATGTTACCTTTTAATAAATTATTTTTTCAAATGATTTTTCAATAATAGTATGGAAGGTTGTTAGCTACTTTGTAAATGTCATCATTATAATTTGCTAGACAATTAATATTTGAGTGATAGTAACTGAGTGCTACTCCATAGAGTTGTTAGCAATTATGTTATCTAATTCTTTTTATAAATGTTTAAGTTATGTTAGATTTGTCTTATTAGAAATTATTTTTTTTATAAAGGGAGCTCGTGGACAAATTAATAATGAAAATACCTTAAGTTTTATTAGTGAAAATCAAACTTGAGACGTTTATTCCACGAGTCTAAAGATAGGTCGCACACATTCTTTGATTTGATTATGCTTACTCCATTTTTTGTAGAGTTGTGACACAAAAACAATTTATTATATGATTAAGATAAAGATTTGAAAATATGTGTCATTATGATTTTTTATTTAACAAATATTTATGATTATATTATCAATCTAATTTAATTGATTCAATTGTTCTAATCCGAATCGAAGGTTATCATGATATAACAATATTGATTTATATACTTTTGTTTAAGTGTATTTCTACAATTTATAATTAATGTATGATAAAAAATACACACATTTTGATATTAATTTATAAATTAATTTTATTATGTAGAGCTCAAATAGATTTCTTTTTTGTCCTTGTTTGGTTGTAATTCATTATTGTTGGATTAAAAAAAAATTAATCTATGACATAGTCAATCCTAATCCCATAAGAGCAACTTATTCTTGAGTAACTATAGAGTACAAAATTGCAACAATTTTTTCATAATCTAATTTCAAATGTAGGTTAGTAATTAAAAAAAAAAGAGTATAACATTTTAATCTTACTGTGTATTTTTCCTCCCGATAATCTTTATAAATTATTGGTATTGAACTAAAAATTATACGATCTCATTATATTATCATGTTTACTTATTCTAATTTATAGGCAATCTCGATTGCCCAACAATAAATATTACCTACTAAGTGGTAATCTTATTTATATTTAATTTTCATATTTGCCCTTTTAAATTTTTCATAAATAAAACATAACACAACAAATAAATCATCATATAATAAAAACAAACAAAATAATAATAATAATAATAATAATAATAATAATAATAATAATAATAATGTATTATAATAATAAATTAATGACCATAATAAATATTACTAATATCAAATTATGAATTAAAATATATCACTACTTATTAATTATAAGTATTATTAATTAAACTAATATTTATTATTATTAATTGTTATTATTTTTGTTCACTATAAATATTATTTTATTTGAAGGGTACTAATTACTTAAATACATTAATTTGTGAGTTTATAATTTAAGTTGATAAATTTTAATTCAATAATACAAAATTTTTAACTTAATAATATTTGTAAAAGATATTTTGTTAAAATAATGCATATTATTCAAATAATTATTTATATAAGTAAACAAAATAATCTGAATGGCCACTTGGTTACTTCTATATAGTAAATATGGTAATGCTCGTTACTAATAATTTAATAGGTGATAATTTTTCTATTAGGTAATATAGATTACTAGATAATGTTGAGAGGTAATATAGTAAACGTCTCCTTAGATCATGTTTGAATGTTTTAGAAAAAAAGTCTTATTTTTTCTAAACATAATGTAAGGTATTTTTTAGAAAGTACTTATTATGTTTTAATAAACAATGAAAGAAAACTAGAATGAGCATTTGGATGCACCTCTTAATTTATTTAGAAAACTAAGTAAAGTCAAAACTATTTACTGAATTTAAATATATTATAACATAATTATAAATTGCAATCTTAAAATTATTGTAGTACAGTATGAATATAATAACATGGAATTATTATATTTATTATAATAAGGTCGTGTTAATCATAGTATTTTACATTGAATAAATAAAATATCATTAAAAAACATATTGTTTTACAATATAATTTAAAATGTCATAAGATAATAGGAAATATTATAAGATTATAAGAGCCATATAATAAGTTATAAAATATAATAAGAGGTGCAAGACAATCGACTAAAGAAGGATTGAAGCACTAGAAAAAGATGAAACAATTTTTTTAAAAGGATAAAGCAATTGTATTTGACGCAATATATAGAGTTAACGAAGTGAAAGAAGAGAAGTGAGCCACCAAAATTTTTCAACACCTTACCATAAAAATTTAAATGCTCAATAAGGTTTTTTACTAATATGAAATTTGATCTAACAGATTAAGGCATGTTACAACATTATAAAAATATATTTTATATATTTGATTTAAAATTTATTATAAAGAATTTACTTCATATAGTATTATAAAAATATTATAATCATGATAACAAATTATCAATAAAAAATATAATAAAAAATATGTAAGAATATTATAAATACCCTAAAGAGGTTTAGGCAGGTGAACATAACAGACAAAGCCAAATATGACCGGGTCCCAAAAATGTAAAGAACTGATCAATAGATCTGTGTTCACCATGATAAGTTTAATAAAATGATTGCATTTAAATGTTGTGCAATAAGCAACAGAGTGTGAATGGTTAAAGACATTGTAAAAACAAAGAGTTTTACGACTTATGTAGCACAAAAATAGAAATGAATTCTTTCAAAATAATATCCAAACATCTCTCTTTATAATTTTACAAAGTTTCTAAGAAAATTTCGTTTTGACTAATTAGAAAATTTTATGTAGTTTTTTATGAATCCAAATATGATTTTATTTTATAATTTTCTTTTTATTCAATTTCTTCTCCACCAATCTCATAATTTTTTCTTAACACATCACTTTCTCCTTCCACTAATACTTTACTTTTTCTCTTTTCTAATATCCACTTTCTCTCTCTCTCTCTCTCTCTCTCTCTCTCTCTCTCTCTCTCTTCTAATAATTTATTTTATCTCTCCTATAATTAAATTTCATAATTTTCTCTCCATTTCTTTACCTTTTTTTCTTTTGATATCTCACTTTCTCTTTCCTCTAAATTTCTCTTTCCTTTAATATATTATTTTCTCTCTTCTAATAATTTACTTTCTTTTTTCTCTAATATATCTCTTTCTCTTTTCTATAATTTAATCACATACTCTCTCTCTCTCTCTATATCTTTTTCTCTCTCTCTCTCCAATTTTTTTTGTTTCTTTCTCGATATCTCACTTTCCCTCTCTTCTCTGTTTTTCTCATTTTTTTCTTCTTTGATATTATATTTTCTCTCTCCTCCAATTTTTTTATTTTCACTCTTCTTTAATATATCACATTTTCTCTCCTACAATTTAATCTCATAACTTTCTCTCTCATTCAACTTTTTATTTTTATTTTCTGTAATATCCAAAATCTTCTAAAAAGAAATAAAAATATTTAATTAAACAATAATTAAATTTGTTCAATCCTATGATTTAAATTCAAATAGAAAGCCCATAATTTAAATTCAAATTCAAATCAGTTAAATCTCAAAACTTATTAGATGAGATTAATTAGTTAGTTTAAATTTTAAAATTCAAATTTAAAATTTGAGTTTGAATTAAATTAGGAAATTCTATACCCCATGCCTATAAATAAGATCATACGGGGAGCCCTCACAATTTTATCTTCTCTCCTAAAGCCCTAGCCACTAGGTTTTCTCTCTAGGTAAAGTTTTTCTCTCCAAGGTTTCTCTCTCTTTCTCTCTTCACTTCTCTCATCCTAGAACCATGCCCAAATCTCTAGGAGAACGTGAAGGAGAACAAGGGCACTAGAGGAGATCAAGAGGGTGCAGTTAAAGAATGAAGAACAACCCTACAAGATTCAGTATGTAAATAGGCGGATTCCTTTAGATAAATATGTTCATGTTAAATAATCTGCATGTTAGGGTGAAGCCGAGTGTCACGATCGTGAAATGTATTTTACAAGCCATGACATGTTTGATGAAGAAGATGCTGAGATTATTTTTAATGAAGTCATGAATGCTGAAAGATTAACGAAGAGGTTATGTTAAAGATATTTTATTTGATATTATATCCTGCCTTATGAATATTAAAGATTAATTATGTGGACAAGATGAAGGGTCATCATGTTTCACCTAAATTAAATGTTGAGGTCGTCATATATCGTTAAGTTTTGAGAGCACAATGATGTTTAAGATAGGACGGGTAGGGCAACTGTCACCCAGTCCCTATTGCTTGACTTATCCCCGCTCTGTAATAAAAGAATTTCTTGAGCATCCTATGTTGGTCATGGTTTGTGCACCTCATTGACCTATGGCGAGACCTCCAAAACTCATGAGCAATTCAAAGTCACCAAAGCAACCTTCAAAGACATTTCAAAGGCACTAATGAAATAAGTTAAAGATAACAAAGATAACCACTTGATTTAATGTTGTATTTGCATATTGCATTAGAGGCTTAGGGCCATTGATGATGATCCTTGATTGATGTTCACTGATGATGAATGAAGATGAAGATTTAAAGATAAAGTATGAAAATTAAGATGATTAATGATGATGATGTATAGTGATTGATGTTTGACCATAGTCATGCCCACTCTTTATGTAAAGAATGCTCAAAGTGATTGATATTTGACCATCAGTCATAACTCACTTTTGATGCAAATATATTAAATATGATGAAGTAACAGATGATATGTTAAAAATGATAAGATGAAAGAAAGTATATAAAATATACTCAAAGTGATTGATGTTTGGCCCTAGCCATAACTCACTCTTTAGGTAAAGTTATGAAAGATAATGAAGTTATGAAAGATGTTAAGTTATAAAAGATATTAATTTAAAGATGATAAGATGATGATCAAGATGATGAAAAATAAGTAACGAATATAAGAAAGCTAAGAAAAAGGAATAATCGACCTTTTTGATTGTATCGTTAGCTTATTCCTGTGCTTTTTATTTATCATGTAATGATTATCTATTGATTGCCTTATGTACTAGACTTTATAGCTCATGGATACTTCTCTTCTCTGTATTGGATTTCGCAGGTGAGTAGTCTGCCGTATAGGATGCTGGTGGTGCATACGGCGACTGATGCTTGTGGTGGTTGATTTTGCATATGTCTAGTTGATCCTACTAGTGTCTCCTTCTTTAGTCTTTCTATTTGAGTTGTTCTAGTTAGACTTTTGAGATATTTATTTGATGTAAGACTTCCATATATTTTTCTTTTGTTATGGAAAGAGTTTTGGACTCCTTAAAATTTTTAATTCCGCACTTTGTTGACCAAGTCTTGTTAGTCAACTTTTAAATCAAGAATATGAAGTATGTCGTAGGGATCCCAGGAGGCTATTTTGCCACGTGACGGGGTGATCTTCTTGGGGCGTTATATTTTCTCTCTCCTCTAATATTTCCTTTCTCTTTCAAATCATCTAATTTCATAACTTTCTCTTTCCTCCAATTTTCTCTCTTATAATCACATACTTCACTTTCTTTAATATAATATATTTATCTCCATTTTTTTCATTTATAATCTTCTATAATTCTCTTTTTTTCTTTCTTTAATAGCCTCATTTCTCTGATCCATTTTTTTAAAAAATTTCTCTCTCCTTCAATAACATATTTTTTTCTAATATATATCCCACTTTCTCTCTCCTCTAATATACTCATTTCTTTCTTTTAAATTTTTATTTTTTTCTCTCTCCTATAACTCCTGTCATTCTCTTTTTTCACTTTCTTTAACATAATTTTCATTTCTTCTTTATTCTTCTCCCATCTCTTTTCATAGAAGTTATAAAATCAAATTTATTATGATTAGAACCAAGACATCAATATAAAAATTTTAAGAATATAATTCTTTAGAATCATATCGTCACTTTAAAGAATATTATATTTTATTAACCAAAGACATCCTAAGGATGGGCAAAATTAATGAAAGGCAATGCTCTTGTGGAGGTGATAATAAAAAATAATATTGTCAGAACAAGTTATTATTTTTTCTGCATTCAATGATGGAAATTAAAAGAAATGATGTAGCACCAAATAGAAAATCGAATAATGATAAACTTTACAACGACGTCAATGATGAACTTGTGGAGGTGATAATAAAATGTGCAGGGTGCATACATTGATCAACGGGTGATACATATATACTCAAGAATACCATGTTCATAGAGTTTCATATCTTAGACATTTTGGATCATTGATCGGATTAAAGATGAATTTTTAGGGGTTTTTCTAATATATATTATTTCTCGCTTTAACATTAATTTTCTGGTTCGTTCTGCCACAAAATATTTTATTCTTGAAATAACTGTGGAGTAAACTGTAAGAAAGAGAACTGATTGCGCCATTTGTTCATAAATTTAGGGGCTAAATATGTTTTCCTCCATAAAATTATACACATATTTTCACTTCACTCAAGTTTTAATATTGCTCACTTATCTCCTTTAAATTCTTTTAAACAATTCCACTTAATCTTAAATATTTAAAAATTTATTTATCTATTACCAATTTATCCTTATTTAATTCGAAATAATGAAAAATTCAAAAATTAAATGAGATCTTTAAGAAGATGAGGGGCGAATCCATTTTTTTCCTGTTTTTAAAATTTTAAGAGTAAATAGTTAAAATGAGATAAGGTAGTAAAAGAACAAGTTTTAAGTATTTGTGGGTTAAATGGAAGTGTTTGGAAATATTAGATAAAGTAAATGGATAAGATTAAAATTTAGAATGTGAAGTCAAAATAAGTGATAATTTATGGAGAGAAAATAAAATTAGTCTTAAACATAAAAGAAATATGAGGGTACAATGTTATAAATTATAGCAACTTATTTTTTCTCACATTATTATGTAGATTTATTAGTGTGAACTTATGTTCACAGGCCCACACTAATATGTCTATACTATATTTGAGTATTATTAAATTGTGTTATAATTTATAGCGCTGTATAAATATTTTATTCTAAATATAGATATAATTTTGTTCTTTCTTTATTGATGGAAACAAAGATTGTGCTTTGATTGGGCCTGACGCAGCGAAATGGACCATACTTAGCATAGGCCTAGCTCCAACATAACTTCTTTTAAAATGGATCATGGTCTTCCCTACTCAATAACATGTCATTTAATCATATTAAATGCCTAAAAGTACAAACTTTCCAAATTTTCAATGAATAATATGTATTTTAAAAAGAGGACAATGAATCTGTAGCATATTTTTGTGCTGCATATGTGTAACATAAATTTAGAGCATTAGATTTATTTTAAAATAATTAAATAAAAATATCATGTCAAATATGAAGGTTAAAAGTTGTGCATATATGCAATTCATTTTTGTGTTGCACGCACATTTTATTCTTTTAAAAATAAATTATCATGAGAGCCAACTCTTGATGGCAAGCGATTCAGGACCACAAAAGAAGGAAAATGATGTGAATAGAAGAAAATTCACGAAGGAGGCAAAATTAAGTTAGCGCAAAATTGTGTAAAAAATTGTCATGAAGCACTCACAAATCTGATACATCCCTCTTGATTAAAAGAATTTAAATTGTATAATACTTTTGTGACATATTATCTTACATGCAAATCGGCTGCAAATTCATCGTAAACCTCTCAATTGCTACAAAATAAATATAAATATATAAAATTGCTACAAGTTGCCATGCTTGCAAATAGCTTATATATATACAAATTGCTCATATATCTTATCATTGGCAAAATCAAAACAAAATTTACGACAAATGAAATTTGTCACAAACGACGCATAAGTTGATCACGAATTATTTTTTAAGAAACATAATATTCAAATCACATTATCACATAGTTGTCCTTTATTGCCATAATGAACGACAAATATTTAGTCGCTAATCCTTTGTCAACCGAATTAATTAATACTAATACTATTAGATATCATGGACATATAAAAAAACATTATATGTATCTTTTCTTAAAAATATAATTAAGGAAATAAAAATTTATTATTATTATGGCATGCTACAAGAGTGCCAATTAGTATTCTTAACTTTGACTGATTTTATATATATATATATATATATATATATATATATATATGT
>LTAE01000390.1:43694-86659 GCA_001647135.1 Pontederia paniculata | reverse complement strand
TGGTCGACCGGTTAACTCCTGATCCCTCTTCATGTATACTTCCAGCTCTTCACATGTATTCTTCTTTTAATACTGATCGACTGCGTCATATGCTTGGGACGAGCAGTGCACACATGTAGTTCTCCTGATATATGTTACGTGTGCACAGGTCGCTCATTCCTTCAACTTTGGTCGATCTGTCATCTCTTGATCCCACATGCTTCAGCTCCTCTTCACATATATTCTTCAACATCTGTCGACCACTTCTATGTTCTCAGGACGGCCATTGCACACATATGTTTCTTCTGAGATCTTTCATGTGCATAGGTCGTCCAGTCTTTTAGCTTTTGGTCGATCTAACATCTGAACTTGAATCAACTTGTTATAGAATTCAGCTCAATAAGTTCATCAATACAGACTAAGTTCACTTATAAATTTGTGATCATCAAAACACACTCGGAATCCTAGATTCAACAACTACTATGTCATCATGGCACATCGAATACATTGTAGCACCGCTCGAGTCTTTTTCCTTGATGGATACAGTGCACGATTTGGGGGTGTTACAAGATCACACAATCAATATCCATCTATTGTGACTTACTCTGCTTAAATGATGGAGATGTCATCTCGATTGATTAAACTAAGAATCAAAGAAACATGATGTTTCATCATGTTGATTAAAAAAATCATCTAAAAAGGGAGCTGCTCCTTTTCTCCTCCATTGTGATTTCTCCCTTAAGTCTATTTTCCCACAACGATGACTACATTACATTTTCTCTTTATTGGACGCGGAAACAACCAACAACATGTTTCTTTGACTCTTTGTTAAACCAATTGAGATGTTATTAGGGGTGTTCACAGATCGAGTTTGACCCGATCCAATCCCAAATCTGGCCCAACCTAATTGATTTTGTTCGGATTGAGTTGGATCGAATTGATAACAAATTAGTCATCAAATTTGATCCAACTGAATCTTCATTGGATCAGGTTGGATCATCAATTTACCTAATTAAAATTTTTATATATTTGTAATTATTTATTCATAATATTTAACATTAATTATATTTTAAGAAGAAAGAAATATATTTTTTTCAAAAAATTGTAATGATTTTAAAGGATATAAACTATAAATTTTTAATATATTTTAGTTTTTAAGTAATATAACATCCTTATCAAGAATAAATTTATTCAAATTTAATAAAAAATTATATAAAAGTTCGAGTCATCAGATAGGATCGAATTCGAAAAATTAAAATTAATATCTGACCAATTGATGATCAGGATCCAATCCGACCAACGGTCCTACTCAATTGAAATTGAATCGGTTTAAATTGTCGTGTTCATCGGATCGATCTGACCTGATGAACACCCCTGGATGTCATCTCCATCATTTAATTAGCATAAGTTATGACATGCAAACAAGATCGTAACACGTGAGAACATATTTGCCTCGTGCATATAAAAAAATTGCACCTATTTGTTTGGACGAAACAAAATGTGACGAAATCAACTAATGACATAATTGCTAGAAATAGTGTCTGGAATATTATTTAATGATTAATCTTTTTCATGGTCCACTACAAGAAAACGAAAAATATATTTGAATGCCCACTTATAATATTTCATAGTTTTAATCAACTAAAAAATAAGGAAGAAGTTGAAATAATCCAAAAGGCTTAAGAATTAAGTGTTCTAGAGTTGCATAAAGAATATATTAAAAGGACGAGAAAAATATAATGGATCCTAAAACTATTAGAGCTTATCATTATATATTTAAATATATAATAATAATATCACATCAAATATATAATTTTGCTTTTATGAAAATAAAAATGATATAATAAGTAAGTTTAAGAAGTATTCAAGTATAGTCTGATATAAATAATAAAAATGTAATATCATGTTAGAAAATTAAGCGAAGAATACATCAAAATGTTCTCCTTAATCACAATAATTTTCTTTTTTTATATGTTTAGTATATCCATGCATTCGATATTAAATTTGTTTGATCTCTCTCTCTCTCACACACACGCGCGCACGAATTTTGAAATAAATAATTTAACCAATTGATTTAATTTATTAATCATCATGGAAGGAGCCAAATTTATGCTTTTATTTTTAAGTTTTTCATATACATGTATTATAGATAATTAGCTTCGAAGAGTTAGAGGGAAAATATAGTTAATACTAATTAATAGTAAGGAGTCAAATTATTACTATATATAATAAGGCGTCATGAAGGCTATTATTATATTTTAAAAATATATTTTAAAATATAAAAATCCAAAAGTAACTAACACCTAAAAAAGGAAAAAATAACTACCTAATCATCATCCAATAATTAATTATATTATATTTTTTATTTGACTTTGATTAAGATTAGTATTATAAATAGATTGTTCACAACTTCTTTTATTTTGAGATAAAATAATTTCTAAAAGTTTGAAAAATAAATAATTAAACAAAAGAATATATTTTTTTATCAACATTTAATTAATTAACTATCTTAAATTTGTTGTTATATTTGATTAGAATTCACTCGACCCGAATCCCCACGTCTGCTTTTATACGCCCGCAACTCGCTTTCTTTGCTAACACAACCAGTTGATGTTCTGCTTTAGTAAACAATACTTGACCAACCAACTCTTAGTAGAGTGGTTGACACCTTGCTAACTCTTGTAGAGGTCAAGGGTTCAAGTCTCATGTGGAACATAATTTCTTTTCATTTCCTGTATTAGACCAGTGGCCTCCTTATGTAATCGAAAAAAAAAGTAAACAATACTTGCTCATATTTGGAAAGTTTCTTAGGTAGATCCTTCGTCTGCTTATTCCACGGATTCAAAAGCTGCGGATCACGCAAAAAATATCCATTTCATTTGAATTTCTTGTGCATTAATTTTGTCTATCATATTGTTCTTGTATAAAGAAAGCAATATCAATCTTCCTAAATTCTTTATACTTTTATCTACTCAATCTAGTTTGTGCAGACTCTCGTCCAAGCATTTCTGTATTGTGAGACTAGTTTGATTAGATAGCTAAGTAGTGAGCAAGTAAACACGAAAAGATAGCTCAATCGGGGTGGGTATATTATCGTGCATGCAGCACATGCACGCGCGCGCGCACACACATACACACACGTACGCACGCGCACACTCACGTATAAGTATTAAGTATTATTTTATTTTATTGACATCATGTCAAATATATTTTCAATTATCAAATATTATATTTATAGTCACAATCAGTTATTAAAAGTATTTATATATCAATAGTGTGTATATGGATGATATAATTTTGATAATATATGATGACCATAAATTTAAAATTAGATAATTAAAAGAATATTTGATATAATATTAACAAAGAGAAAAAAAAATATAGTTGTAGCTTAAGTTAAACTTGAGCATCATTACCGAATTATTTAATTTTATGTTTAAATTATACGTTTTTTTTATGTAAATAATAAGGCACTATGTGGGTTATTACTATTACTTTATATAAACATATTTATAAAAAAATAAAAATTTAAAACATGTATACTTAACTTTGATTATGATCAGGATTATATATATTATATATATATATATATATATATATGGAAAAAATAGAGGTGCTCCTAATTTAAATAGGGAGCATCATGCTACTTATATTTTTAACCGTAGGATACTTAATCTATGGTGGATAAATTTAGGAGAGAGAAAATTTAACATCCACCATACATTTAATATTCTATGGTTAAAGATGTAGGTAACATGATGCTCCCTACTTAATTATGGAGCACCTACATTGAACCCTATATATATTATCAACAACGAAAAAGAGTATAATTATCTGGTCATTATTAAAAAAACAATTATAATACTTTTTTTCTGTTATTTCACCTTGATTAGTATTTTAAGGATTATTTATTATATTTTTTTTGTAATTTTAGATAAATAATTTTAAATTGATGAGAACATACAGAATTACTCACATTGTTTTATATTTAGTGATGAAATAATTTTCAGGATTAATAAAGCCGTGAAATTGAAAAGTCTAAAAATTAAAGAAAAATATTTATTATAATTCAAGTCAAATTCCACAACACCATTATTAGAAAGATAAATTTGAATATATATTTTTTAATTATAATGTTTAATTATATATACTAAATTAATATCGAAATAATTATTTAAATTTTATTTTATACGAATGATAATGGATCATGCTTATCGCGATCTTGGGCTTTAAATACAACTATAGAACAATGGGGCCTGTAGGCAATTTTCAAACTCACATTTGTTTATTTGTCACGATGGCGGGTGGGGTGAAAATCGGCCTTTTTTAGATTTAGTTTTAGGTATTTATTTTATCAGATTCCATTTGATCCGATCAAATTATTTTTTTTAACTAAAATAAATTCGAAACGACCAGATAATATTTTTTTTATTTATTTAAAAATAAACTAGTTTTAGTTTAATTTAGAAATTAAATTTGATTTAAAATATGTTACAATAAAGTTTTTTAAATATTTTCAAAATATTTTATGCTTTAAAATAAATATTATATACAATAGGTCACGTTAAATATTAAAAATAAGAAAAAAATAAAAAAAAATAAAAAAAAATGATTCGACTATTTGACCCTCATTCAGTACAATCTTTATTGAATAGAATTCAATCTCTTTAACATTATCCGATTTATTCCGACTTTATTAAAATGAGTCGGATTGAATAGAATTTAGATTTTCAATAATTTTTGAAAAAATTCCGTGCAATAAAATTGATAGTAATTTCTTTTAAAATAAGATAAAATATTGATTCAACAACTTCATGGATTTAAACTTCTTAAATTCAGATTGTTAGTATTATCGTATTGGATTCATGTAAGATCATAATTCATATAAACTTAACTCGGGTTGGATTCTTCTCAAACACTCATTTATCTTCTATTTGTTACTGAATAAAAGCTGAAGCCCATGTTCCCTTCCACGCCCATCCAAATTCTCTCTTCGTATTCTGGACCCAATTATTATATTTGCTTGCTCTTATTAATTAAATCACTATAATATCTAATCCCGAGACATTAAAATAATTCTCAATCCACGTTTCCCATTTATTTGTTTCCTGATTTTTTTAAATTTTTAATAGAAAATTACATAATTTCTTTACCCACTATCTTAAGTAATATACCGGTTTCATTATTTTCTCAATATCTTCGCTCAATTTAATAATGAAATAATGGCCAACACAATTTTGTAAATTAAGTATTTACGCTCAAATACATTTCCTTCAAAATATTATGATGCAATTGCACAAGGTTGACATATTTTCAATATTAAGGAACAATATTTTACAATCCAGAATACTTATAAATATTATTAAACTAATAATTTTGAAATATATATTGAAAAATCATTCATATTGCATGAAGTGCAAGTATGTTTTCTAGTTTTAAGATAAAATGAGAAATGAAGATTTTTTTTCTAATCTTTATCCCTATAGACCCTTGTCTAAAATTGAAAATAATCCAAATTACCCAATAAAAAAGTTCCAAATGTGTCTTTTCATTTCTTCTTTTGTTATAATAAATTGACATTTACTCACACCAAGTGCTAAAATTCAACATTTTATGTATATGTTTAAGTAGTTATGCAATTTTATAATAATATATCTTATTTTCATATTATTTTTAACTTTTGTGGAATTATTTCAGATTAATAATAATATTATACATAATCTAGTTTGCTCATTTTTTTTAATTTTGTCAATTTGTTTACTTCATACTTGTTAATATATTTTTTAGGATTTATGTTTTTTTTATAAATCTAAATGTTCAATTAAAATTTAATATATAAAAATTTGTTTTTTGCTGATAATTTTGGCACTGGGAAAATACTTCAGGAAAAATATTTTTCATACATCATTTTGCTTTTAAAGTTGACTTTAATTTTATGTATAGTAAAAATAATGACGGAGAGAGTTTTTTTCTATAATGAATATTATAAAGATCAAATTATAAAAATGAATGAAAAGTCAATTGATCAATTATAGTTTGATAACATACATCAAGAAAATGTACTTTATATTATTAACGATGATGATATATATTATTGACAAGTTTTAAAAGATAACTTCATCAAAATCAATTGTCAAAAAGTTCAATTTTATTTGAATATTATATATATAATGCTTTAATTTTATAATTTAGTTAGTAATAAATGATGAATCCATCAAAAAATTTGGCTCCGCTGCTGGTATAGAATTGTTAAATATTTGTACATCATTTAATTATATTGAGCATTTCCCTATTTGGTTCCATAACCTAAAAAATATATTGACATATTTCATTTGCAAGTCGTTCAATTAAGATAAGTTAACCATATACATCGACTGGAATTGAGATTTAACTAAAAATAAAAAATGTTTAAAGTTTCCAAAACTACTTCATTTGTTTAAAATGAATCATTTTTCCTTAATTTATAAAGGTTTCAAATTAAATTACTGAATGATGATGCAAATATTTTGAGCTGGTTGAGTCTGCTCAATTTTCAGATTTATTGAGAGATATGTCATGGTTTAATATGTTCTTTTTATTTCTCAATAAGTACTGAAAAATGACACGAATTGAGAGTGAGACGAGATTTAGTAGTTGGGAAATGAATATATAAAACATATTCAGAGATGATGATGTGATTGGGCCATAAATATGGCATTTATTTGACATTGGAAGGTCCATAAAAGATTTTCCCTATTTTTCTTCAATATCATCATATCCCATTCTCTCTTTATCAATCTTATTTTTTATGTACTCAATAAAAAAAACAACTGAAAGTCTTTCATTTTTTCTCCAAACCTACTGAGGTGACACTCTTTAAGAACTTGCAAGTTGATTAAATCTATGTGTTCAACGATCAATTAATAGTTAATTCAAGTGATAAATGGCTTAAACGTGCAAGAAGTTCATACATATTATTCTTTTTTTTCTATGACACGAGGTTGACTATTCTTGTTTAAACTTTCTATAATGAAGAAAGAAAAAGAAAAGGTATGAATGGTCAAGCATATTCTTGTTTGGAACAAAAGGTTAAGAAAACTCCAAAAATTGCATATTGCACAAACAAAACACAAAAGATTAAGCACATACATAAACATGATTAAACAAAGTAATATTAGTCTCTCAAAAAAATCATCCTAATCAATGTCATAATGAACCCTCAATGTTATTGTTGCCGGCACTGATATGGGTCGACTATATATTCTCTCGTGTCAGAGCACCAACAATTATTGATACTTGAGGTGGAGTGATTGCATTGCATGGGAAAAGTAGTAAACACTAGAAAAAGTGCATGCTCATTTTGCACCGAAAGCAGAAGAATAGTCTTCTTGCATACTCAAAATTTTGTTTTTTGAGGACTCTCTTAATTGTGCGATGTCAGGAAAGAAGATTTTTGTTAATTGCTTTTACAATCAGATTATTCTGAAAATAGAATCAAAGCTATTAATTGCTTGTCACACTAAACCACTATTTTTATTCTTCCTGACACAATAGCAGCGACGCACGCACTCAAAAATATTATTTTTTAACATAAAAAAGATTTACATGAAATTTATAATAAAAATCGAATTGTTGGTCTCTTAGTTTATAATTTAATTGAAAATTATCCATCACATAATGTTAGTGTATACTTTTGATTTATTTAGTACGTAGTATGTGTTCAAAAGTAGAACATTTTTTTTAGACTCTCTCTTGTGTACTAGTAGCATAAATTTTAAATAATATTCATAATATCACAAATTCTATTAGTAAGTTATCTGGTGTACATGGTATGATATGAAAGTAGAGACATGTGCGCATTAACTGGTAAGATAACTTACAAAACATATGTAATATGTCCACATTGGAGTACAACTTGGCCAGCTACCTTCGCCATGTACATATGTATGCTTCTCACCAGCAGACATCGTCAACATGACTTGGACATGACACAGGCCTAAATACACCTGTTTGTGTGTGTGTAAACCATTCAGATCTTGAAGGCCACCAGTGTATAATTCAATACATATAATATTCATTAATTAATCCCTATCACAAAATTATAGCTAGCAAATTATGTGGCCAATAACATGCCAAAAACACACACTACTTTGATTTTTTTCATAAAACAAAACAAATTTAGTTAACTGCTTGTTTATTACTTCTTTTTATTGTTTTTTTCGAATTAATGGAAATTGCCATTAGAAAGAGGAAAATAAACGTGTCATGTTGGACATTATTCTATATATATGATATACATAATGTCTTGATGCGAGAACATCCTGCTTGGAAAATCCATTAGACAAAACAGATATGTCTGAACATTTTGGTTGATATGGTGCAAAAGATAAAGCTCACACTATTCACAAGTCACAAGTCACAACTCATGCTTTGCAAGTATGCAATACCTATTTAGCTGAGGGGAATAATATCATATCATTATAGGACTCCTGTTGCACACACATATACATATGTTATCTGGATTTATATATCAATAGCTGGAGAGCACAATTAAATTAAGAAAGGCGATGGCAGGGGAAGTGCCAGTTGGCCAGAGAAGAAGAAAGAATAAGAAGACTATTGAGCCTTTTGCATCTTGGATTTATACATATATGTATATATATTTTTAATTGATGTAGAAAAGGATGGGTGCATGGGCAATGCCCCCAAATGTCCAATGGGTTGGAGACACATCAATGTGACCATAATTAATCAACAAGCCAAACTAAGCCACCTAACATTAATGTGAACAATTGAAAGAAGGATAGCGATGTGTGTACATCTTAGTGTGTGGTACATGCCCCAGGAGAAGGACTAGTGATTGCTACTTGGTGGCTTTATGAGCAGAAACCCCTCCATGCTTTTTCCAGCTTAATGGAGCAGTCCACTTCATGAGACAAAGGGAAGCTCTCCTTTTGCATTTGATTCTTATTTAGGACATGCATGGGGACTCTCTCTCTCTCTCTCTCTCTCTCTCTCTCTCTCTCTCTCTCATATCCTAAAAGATTAAGCCCTCAGATGAATTATTGGCCACTATATTTTAACTGTTGGAGATGACTTGAAGATCATCACTCATGGGACTACAAACTAAATAGATAAATACAAGAAAAACACATATTTGCGAAAGAATGCTGTCCACCGCGATTTTTCTAGGGGGAAGAAAGATAAATCCATGATTAATTTAATTGAAGTCTCCATCTTTGATCAATTCCAAGTTCTAAATATGTCTTAGATCCATCATTGATGCAGTTAGTTATATATATGGTGGTTATATATTTATTCTCAACTATGTAATGTGTATCATCATATAATCTCACTTCAAAATTCTTTTTCCAATGGTTGATTTTGAATTCGATCTAAAATTTACTTTCCATGCAGCACTTTTAAAATTTATGTATGACAGTAAAATGTTTTCACAATAATCAATATCATATGTGGAATTAATGTTGATCCGAGGCATATATGCAACTTCACATTATCATAATTTGGCAAATCCGTTGCGGAATAAAGTATATATGCTTCTAATAAACCAAAAACTATAATCGAAGAACTGAGTTTAATATCTTGATAATACTAAAACATTTTGAGAGAGCTGTGCCAAAAAGTAATGTTGATCCGAGGCATATATGCAACTTCACATTATCATAATTTGGCAAATCCGTTGCGGAATAAAGTATATATGCTTCTAATAAACCAAAAACTATAATCGAAGAACTGAGTTTAATATCTTGATAATACTAAAACATTTTGAGAGAGCTGTGCCAAAAAGTAATGTTGATCCGAGGCATATATGCAACTTCACATTATCATAATTTGGCAAATCCGTTGCGGAATAAAGTATATATGCTTCTAATAAACCAAAAACTATAATCGAAGAACTGAGTTTAATATCTTGATAATACTAAAACATTTTGAGAGAGCTGTGCCAAAAAGTAATGTTGATCCGAGGCATATATGCAACTTCACATTATCATAATTTGGCAAATCCGTTGCGGAATAAAGTATATATGCTTCTAATAAACCAAAAACTATAATCGAAGAACTGAGTTTAATATCTTGATAATACTAAAACATTTTGAGAGAGCTGTGCCAAAAAGAGAAGAAAATTTCCGGTCCAAATCTCATCAGAAACAATAATCAAATGGCAAGCTGCAGCAGGAGCATACAGTTGAGTTATTATTTTATATGATGTGTGGTCCATGGACCATATATATATATATATATATATATATATATGTATATGTATAATATATATATGAATTAAATGGTCCATATATATATATATATATTTATATATGTATGTAACAACTATATAAGTGTTGATGAATTAATNTATATAATAATAATAATAATAATAATAATAATAATAATAATAATAATAATAATAATAATAATAATAATAATAATAATAATAATAATAATATCTTTTAAATATCACTATTATTAGAAAATCATTATTTGTTATGATGAAACTAAACTTAAAAAAAATTATGAAAAAGTAATTTAATTTTATGTGTTTGATATATGACTTAAAATATAAAAGAATTATCTTGAAAATATGTAAAAAAGATAATTTTATGATAGAAAAAATAAATTCTCATTTTGAAAAGAATAATTTATTTTTCAATTTTTTTTATTATTGATCAATCTGTATTAAATGATACTTTCAGCAAAAATAAATGATGCCTTAGATCGAGTGCATAGGTTTAAAATGTGAACAAGGCAATAAATAAATAAATGGCTTGTTTGCACGCTTGATGCTGAGGCATATTAATTTACTAGAAGCAAAATTAAAAATGAGATGTAAATAAATTCATTGTTAAAAATCAAAAGGCATGTATCAACTTTGAAAGCCAAGCCCTTCTGATGACCCTAGCTATAATTAATTTATCTCTGAGCCAAATGCTACTGCAGGTGATTGTATGTGGTTCCTTTACCTGTCAATATTAACCTTTTTATAATTTTGTCAAATTCACAATGAAGACTTTTTTTAAATTCTCAAGAGAAAGCAATATTTTTTAGGATTTTACCTTCTTTTTTTGCGAAAAAATATTTACCCATGAATGACTTGCTATCTTAACTACTATAGTATATGTAGACGACGCAAATAGAGGGATATAATACATTAAAAGCGTATTAGATATTTGCCTATTTTATTCCAATAAAATTGTTTCCAAAATTCGTAAAGCCAGCAAAAAAAGGTTGAAAACTTAATATAACATTCTATTACAAATATCATTTTCTTATTTATTTCTTTAACAGTTGATAGATAACAAAACCCATCATAAAGCAATGGATTGCAAAATCATGACCTTCTCTGCCCTCAGAAAAAAGGACCCACAGAAAACTCAATCATAAAGCAATGGATTGCAAAATCATTTCTGCCTTCCCCTCCCTGTTTTGTTTCCTTTCCTATGTATATCCCTTTGTTTAAAATTTACTTCACTTCTCTCTTCTCTTTCTTTGTTATCTCATTGGCATTGCACCGTCTCTCTCTCTCTCTCATCATCCATAGTTCCTTCTCTGACAAAGTAAGTATTAATAGGAGGATAAAAAAGAATGCTCTGTTGATATCTATCTGACTCCTTTAAATGCTCTTTCTCTGTCCAACTTTTACCTTCATTATTACCTTTTTTTCCCTTTAGCAATTTGGGACCATCTTGGGCAATGCTACTTTTTTCACTGACCACTGTGTTTGCTACTATTCCTTGTGTTCCAGCATTAAAATTTCTGGTTGTGATCTTTGACCAGCTCCATAAGAAAATTTCACTAGAAGGGCTGGTATCTTCCCAGACTTGGCAGTAGGCAATTGGTTTACTAGGGAAAGCAAAGGAAAGGAAAGGAGTAGCCTTTTTGATGGATTGGAGAATGAGATATACCTTGAGACTTGAGATTCTTGTTGTTACCCATTTATCTGTGTGATATGATCATCCAAAAGGGAAAATATTGATAAGACGTATGCTTTAATGCAAACATGAATAGGCCCTCCATAGACTCTGTTTCCCATCCCTAGTGTTACTCTTTGGAAAGTGATGAAAATTCAAAGAGGTTGATGTCTTCTTCAACCCTCCCTCTAGGATTAGATAGAATACATATTCCTTTTGAGGTGAAAATTGATATGAGTTGTTTTCTTTTGACTTGTTTATGCACTTGATGATTACTTTTAGTTGGTTTTGCTGATAATTGAGTTGAACTTTGAAATTAGAGATTGTAAATTCAAACTCGTTTGGAATAGAAGTTAACATAGTGGTTTACTTAATTGCTAAAAAATCATCTATGCACTCAGCTGTGCCATGTACTTACTATTTTGGCTTAAAGGATCTAATCAGAATTTCATTTCTGTTTAAATTAGAATTAAGTTATCGGGTTTGCATTTATTTGTCTAAAAGAGGTTATCCGATTAATTTTTAATAATTTTTAAATTTTCCTAAACCTTTAGAATTTAAAAAATTGTTTAAAGTTGGATTTTGAGGTTTTTTATTTTTTTATCTATAATTAATCCCAAAACAGAGATAATATTTAATAAAGTAAATTTGACGGATAACTAAGTTTAGTTGGCAGATTAGTAGAGGTATATTTCAAAGACCGAAAGTTAGTAGCACCGAATTCGAACTTCGGAGTCGTCAATTTAGTCAAAGTAATATTGTTCCGCTCTTGCCTCGATTTCGAATTAGTCAAGTGCCAATAGTCTTGAATACCAGAGGTCCGAGCGTATAAAAAAAATTAAATCATGTTGATAAATAATATGTTCAAGAGAAACACTCTTCAGCGTAGATAATGTCCATTAATATTTATTATATTCATCCATCTATAACCTATAAAAATTACTTAATATATTTATCATTCAGCTACTGCATTCTGTATACCAAAATGTGCCTCCGCTTAAGAAATATAATTAATATACAAAGTAACAATTTTATTTCAAAATCTCATCCGGATATCAGCCAACCGGAACGGAGAAATTAAGGCGTTGCAAAGATTCTAGAGTCAATTTATTGCTCCCATTAAATGACTAGCCACCTTGTTCCTATTTCCAAAGGCCACTCTTTACCCTTCCCAACTACAAAACATTGGTGCACGTCTATATAACCCACAGAGAGAGAGAGAGAGAGAGAGAGAGAGAGAGAGAGAGAGAGATGAATGAATGAATGAATTGATGTTGAGAGAGATAGAGTTGAATGAGTGAATGAATGATGGAAAGTATCATTAAATAAGTTCGATGTCCGAAGGAAGACATGCCTGAGTTATAGTTTGACTGCATGCCACATCAATGTCCTACTTTTCCTTCATCTTTTAGTTTTTTTTTCCATCACATACATAGCACATGTGTGTGTACTTGCTTTGCTCCATGGGCACTCGGATTTGTCTACAACACACCACCTCAATTTCCAAGTTTATATATTAGGCTGGAGTTGTTTCAGGGAAAATTAGGTTGCACAGAAAAATAAGTTCTGATTAAAAACATGGGAAAACATTTTGTTTTCTTGTGTTTAATTGGTTCTGTTGCAAAAATAAATATTATTTTTACACATATGATATAGAAGGAAGTGTGAAAGGTGAAATATTCTTCAATTGCTCAAAGTTGTAAGCCACTTATTCTTGATTTGCTGACAAATATTTCTTATTAAGATTTTTTATTTTTGTCAAAGATAAAAACATGCATAAGCTTTTTTTGTCCTTAGTGCCACTCCTTAAGTCTTGTTATCACTCATAAAATCTTAATACCACTCCTTCACAAATTTTATGCCCTACTTTATTATATTATAAAGTATATATATGAAAACTTTAATACTCATACCAAAAAATAGGGCACAATCTGCTACCTGTTATGAAGACAACCAAGAAAAGAAGATGAGAAGTCATTATATTATGATATTAAAACTCACCACTTACTGCCATATTTTATCTCTGGATTATGGATTTATAGTACTTTAAATTCTTTTACATATGAGTGATGAAAAAATGTACATTTTGTTTGTGCTTTTATGATATTGAAAACTAATATTATTTTAATATGGTAAATAATATTTTGTATTTTTAGCTTCCACTTGCATATAGAATAAATAAGTATATATGTATTAAATATTGAAGAGAAAAAATGTATATAGTGATTTTTAAAAGTAACTTAATCCTATAAAATGTTGGACTCATACTTTACATTTAAATTATTCTTATATCTTATTTTTTTGTTCTTAACAACTTTTAATTACTTTATTTTGTTGACTTAGACGAAAAAAATGAAAACAATATTAAATTTATTGATCATCATAAACTCATCAAATGATGATATAATGTGTGCATTTTACAATATGTTTTAGTATTTCAAATTTTTCAGCATTGTGTGCATCTTTATTATCTTATTTATTTCAAGTAATAAATTTAACCAAAGTTTCAACTCAATATTTATTTTTTGTAATATAAAAGGAACCAAGAAGTGATTGAAGAAAAAAAGCAAAAAGCACACTTGAACTAGAGGCAATTTCAAGACAAAAGATTACACATACAAAAATTAATAAACTTTATGTGTCGTTGTGAAATGTTTCATGATGGACATCCGCACAACATTTCATGCTAGGGTTATTAAGTCTACAAGATTACTAGATATTAACAACGACAATATTCGACGCCAAAGAATCATCGCTAATATAGATTGCGACATAATAATGACGACTTTTCAATGAAATAAATCCACGGTTAAATTATCATCGCTAATAACAACAAAATAATACCATAGCTAAGTTGTCCATTAATTTCTGTAAAATGTCCACAAATCGTCGCTAAACAAATTGTCAATTCATCATTAAATCATCATCAATTAATCGCTAGCCAATAATCCCTTAAAAATTGCTTTCAATAAACCTTGATTTAGCGACAAAATGACCCATCGCTAAATTTGTTGATAATAAATTTAATTAACGACAATATTGTCTTCGTCGATAAATCCATCGCTAAACACATCCAAAAGAAAATAAAATTTTATTATAAAATAATATCACTAAACTATCTTAAATTAATCATTGGTAGAGATGGTTATAGTGCTAAAATCTATCACTAATACGTCTTTTTATTGCAGCAGGTTAAGATACACTTTCAAAGTCATGATGTCCATATATAATTATCAAAATGTCATTATTCATTGTGTTAAAGTTCAAACTTTCGTATACAATTATATGCATCAATATGTTAAAAAAGTAAGCATCATAATAACAATCATTCATGAAGAAATATAAAGACATCATAAAAAATAAAACAAATATTTCAAGATTGAAGCTTCATATTGAGTGGCACATGTCGCAAGTCAATAACAAATTGAAGTCAACAACTTTACATCACGAGTCATGAAGAGATGTTGAGTAACAAAATCAAGTTTTCATATAATGATTCATCGTGACAAATAATTCACGTACTATGACAAACATTGTAGATTCTCATTTTTTGGGCCAAAGTCAATTATTTTAACGAGTTTCAATTAAAAAAGAACTACAACTCTTGTGAGACTTTTGGAGAGATTTAGGGAGAGCTAAGACACTCCAACGACCAAAATTCATATGTTAATCGCTTGGAAAAAATATCTCGAATGCTAAGAGAACTAGATTGAAGGATTGAACATTGTTTGAAGAGTTCTACATGTGGTGCAATCATTTCAAGATGATTGTTAGACTTCTTCTTAATCAAAATTTTCATAAACATTTTACTTTAGAATGATTTTCTTTCATGTTTGTGTTATTTTTCATTGTTAGAAAATAAATTTCGTCATTAGATTAAGTTAGGTAGAACCCCATGGTTTATTTAAATTAGTTATAATTTTAATTTATTTATAATATAATTGTTGTGGCAAATGCTTATTTATTGTTAAGTTAATCTTTGTTTTGATTAACAACGGATTAATGTGATTGATGTTTAAGTTATGATTGTCGTATATATTGACCTTTTACTTTTTATGTTGAGATAATGTGTGTCATGATCTTTGTAGCTTGATCGAGTTATGTAGATTATGTGGTCTATTGATTGAGCTTGAGTAAGTGATTAATAAATTATGGATTACTTTGTTGCTTTATTTTATAATTGAGTTAAATTAAGATTCTTAGTTAATTTTTAATAACTTGATTTAATAAGGATTTAAGATAGTTGGGTTTGCATGTTTAGTAAATTATGCCCTTACATAATTTCTAATTTATTTCAGTATTCAATTTATTTTCATTACATATTCAAGTTCTTGGGGTGAAACAAAGTTGAACTCAAATCCTTATTCATATTTTTTTATTGTGATTTATTATTTAGTTTTCTTTTAAGGTTTATGATGTTATTTTTTAGTTTGTTATATAATCTGAATATAATTTGCTTCTATTAGTCATGTCCTAAACATATTTAAACTTCCAAATTATGTCTTTATATCACACTACAATTTGACTACATATAGCAAAACGATTATTTTCAAAACAAATTGAATGTGTACATGTTAATTGAGCACCACAACATTATACACTCAATTTGAAAATCCCATGCACTCTCATACTTATATACGCATAGATTAATTTGGGTTCATTAGTAAATATGGACAAACATTCATTGATAGAGTTTAGATAGTCTTTGAAAAATAAAACTATTTAATGAAGCATTTTTGCCTTGGCATCTAAGGCCATATAATTGCGTTGTAGTAATAAGCAATTACAACTTGTCCCTCTTTCTAAGTAAAATAAGTTGTTGCAACATTTAGCACTTGTCAAGTCATGTGGTTAAAGAGAAGTAGGCGCCAATCTTCTTCATCTAGCCACATTGTTTTAAGTAGATCGTCATCAACGATGAAATAAAACTATAAAAAATAATCAATACAATAACAAAGAGTTCAATAGTGCATAGAATAACAAATGGTAAATTTCACTAACAATTTCAAAATTCACCCTTAATAAAAATCATCAATGAGATTTAAATATATTTGTTCATTTTCACCAAATGGCCCATTTTACATACTATAAAGGTTATTGGATCATCTACTAATATTACACCATCATGTGAATGCTATGGTAAGAAACTAATTAATTAATTTACATGGGTGTGACATGCACACTATTTTATGATGAAAGTAAAGTTGTACATGGATGATCCTATCACAAAGTAAATTAGAGCAAAAAATTGAAAAACTTGTATAAATAACTAATGGCAAGTTATTTTTATCAACTAATAAATCAATAATGGATGAAATTTTATCAACAAGATTAGTTGTAAATTGAAATCATCATATTAAGTTATCAGTTATGATATTATGACCTATGTTACATTGGTTTAACGGGTTGGACATGCTCCTATAGTTATTGCATTTTTCTAATCGGACTTTAATAGATAGGTCGAGTAAGCATGTTAAATTAAGGGTGCCCTTAATGCGCCGCTCTCAAAATCTTAATGTCACTCCTCTTTATCAATTTTATCCTTATTTATTCTATACTATTAAATAACTTAATTAACTTTCTAAAAAAGTTGACGCATACTCAAGAAAAGTTAGTAGTATTATATGTTCACTAATACTAATCAGATTTCTTACAACTATTTACTTCATTATAATTAATTATTATATGTATTATTTATGTAATTTCTTAGCCATATATTATAATATATTTTCTATTAATACCATATATTTTGTATGAAAACATATAATATTTTATTACTATTTATTTACTCTATTACACCTAATTATTTATCATTATATTATATTATTTATATGATTTTCAATGTGATTTAGATTAATATTTATAAATAAATCATTATTTTATGCTTATCACTAAATTTAATCTAGATATCAAATTTTAGATATCTTCGTAAGTAACGCAAGAAAATGAATATATTTTGATTAGTATATGTCTGAAGTGCATAATATTTTTTCAAAAAACAAAATATAAGATGTAAAAAATACTATTGAGAAGATGTAATGGATGAATAATAAATATCTACATCTTATTAATAAAAAAAGGTTATGCATTTCTAATAAAAAAATATATTGCACACTCGTAAAAAATATGATATTAACAAAAAAAGAGTATTATAATGTATGGCTAAGAAAATATAAATAATACAATAATAAATAATTAGTTATACGAAGTGAAAAAAAAAGTAATAAAAAGATATTTTTTGATAAAAATCTGGTTAATATTAATAGAGATAGAGTATTAGTATATATATGATTGACTTTATTAAAATTGATAACTTTTGAGAAGGATAACTTAAGTTATTTATTAGTATAAAGTAAAGAAGGGTAAAATGGGTGAGAAGGAGTGACATTAAGGTTTTAGGGGTGGTATTAAGGTCATCCTTTTTTTAAATACCCTTTTTAATATATTTTACCTTTTTTATTTTCTATTTTCAATATTTTATTTTTCTTTTTTTCAATCTTTTGGTTTATTTTATTCATTTCTCATGACGTAAATAAAAGAATATAATACTAGGATAAATAATTCATTTTTATTATATATCATTTCTTACATTTTTTTCTAATATTACTTCTTATCTTTTCCTTTTTATTTTTTTCCCATTTTTTATCCTTTTTCTCATTACAATTGATAATAAACAATAACAATTAAAAATTTTGCATATTTACATATTCTTTACTAGTGTCCAGATGTATTTTATTATTAATGCTTTTATTTTATTAATTCGCGAATTTATCTTCTTGGTATATGCTAGCGATATAAACAAGAACTATTCATAATTAAATACTTAATATTATTAATGAACATGGATTATTGGATGATCCATTAATAAATGGACATGCATCAAATTGTCCTATATTGGAGAAATAATTTCAAGATCGTGTTCGATCGCGTTTGAGTTCGATATCGAATGGACCTAGACTGAATCAAATTGTATTTATCAATTATCATATAGGGACGTCGGACAATGGGTGGGGGAGCAGCACAACCTAATAAACACCTCTAACCTTGGTATCGAAACAAGCTCATTGGTTTTGACAAATCTATCTTAAAACAAAGAATCAAGGATATGTTTCTCTATCGATAATCTTTGTAGATTACTGATAATCTGAACTTAAAATTACTTGGGTCCATCAGATTAATTTATTTACTTATTTTAGTTTGTAGGTAATCTGAATTGCCTAGCAATACAAATTGTCTATGAAGTGACAATTCAAATTACCTATGGGGGAGGAGGGGGATGTCTTTCCAAATTAGCACCTAGGTGGTAATCTTAGTTATAATTAATTTTATTTTTTCCCTTCTAAAATCTTTTATAAATAAAATATAACATAATAAAATATATTATATAATAATAACAACACAAATAATAATATTAATAATAATAATAATAATAATAATAATAATAATAATAATAAACATTATTTAAATAATGTTTATATTATGTTATATTATCATATTTTATTTATTATAAGTATTATTAATTAAAATGTTATTAATAATAATTATTATTAATAATTATAAATATTATTTTATATGAAGGTTATTAATTACTTAATATATGAAGCTGTGAATTTATGATTTAAATTTATAAATTTCAATATAATAATATAAACGGTTTAACTTAATAAAATTTATAAAGGGTATTTTGGTAAATTGATGTATATTACTTAGTATTTTTTTATAAGTAAACATGGTAATTTGAATTGTCAGTTGGATTACTTATATATAGTAAATATGATAATGAATTTAATAATTGATAATTTTTCTGTTAGGTAATGAGATTACTAGATAATGCTGAGAGATAATATAATAAATGCCTCTCAATGATAATCTTTTTCATAATGACATTATCTTTAATTTAACATTCATGGCCCAAGCTAGATAAATTCAAATTTTATTACTAACTTTTGCAGTTTTGATAATTAAAAAGAAGCGTTATTGATGTAAATCAATTTTCTTCTATGTACCAACTTTTTCAAAATAAAGTTGAGAGTAGACACATATTAAAGTACTTCTTTATAAAAAAAACATAAAAAAGGCTTAGACTAACTTATAATTTAGTATTATCTTTTTTTCTAATGAATAATCTAAATATTTTACAATAAACCTCATTAGTTTATCTTTCATGCTTTCTTTACTGATCAAAATTATTAATTAGTAAAATTAAGATTGACATTTCAAATATTTCAAATATAATTATACACATTGCTTCAAAATTTCACTCAGTTTTAATCTATATCCTGAAACCATCCCCCGAGTTAGCCACTCTTACCTATTACAATACATCTTTTATATGTTATTTGTCAATGTCGAATGCAAATAAGTTCTTGACGTGGTGCCGACATGACAATGCCAGACATGACGACAGCACCATGCCAGCAGATCATAACCTTATAATTTGCAATAGTATGCAAATGGGATGTTGGTCGATACGGCTTAAAGTTAGGAAAGATTTAGAAATAAAGACAATTCGCAAACTATAAATTACAAAAAAAATAATCGTATGAACATATGCACAAATATAAATTGGAATTCGCATAAACATTGGATACGTATTTTATATGTGATAAATTTTAGTTAATTATCAAGCATACTTATTTAAGATTGTTAAAAAATGTGATAATCATTATGGTCGATCGGAGCCATCAATAAAACACATTAACATACGGTAATAAGGTGAATAGAGAGTGAACACTCCAACGAAATATATCTATAATTTGTTTTTCCGGAGAAGTATGCATCCATCCGTAGCAAGCCCCAAAATACTATTACGCTTTCTAGATAATGCACTTGCCGTCTTCATTTTTACAAAAAATATGAATAAACAGATGTTTGTTTATTTTCTTTTTTTATTTATATTTTATATGGTATTTAATCTTGATTATATTATATGAATTTCTATTAATTTGGCCTCGGCCTCTCGTTTTTCAGTTGGGTTGTCTCATATTTTCCGACATTTCTTTACATATTTCCATGTTTATGCTTGATTTTAGGCTACTATACTTTTCAGTTCATTGGACCAATTGCCATAAATTCATTTATTCGTCTTTACCTATATTTCATGTTCTTTTTTTCTTCTTTTTTTTCAAAAAAATCAGAAATTTACTGACACATTTATGTTATTTTAAATCATAAATCTGACTTCAACGAATGAAATTCTTAATAAAAATATTTAAACTTCAAAATTTGTTTATCATTCCACTCTAAACTTATCATTTATTGAATCAATTATGCATGGATAGCATAAACTCTTGTTTGAGTCGATTTGAACTATTTTCTTCTATTACACAAGCAAACTAATTTGAAAGTTATACATATCGACTAAAAAATTCATGAAACTAAAATAGTGAAAGAATATTAGTAATCTATAGGCTCGCAAGTAATTGTTTCTAGCTAGCTACGTCAACTCAAGCTGGCGAATAGGATCGAGTATCTGTGTGTACACTTGTGATTGCCATAGGCCCGTTAACGAAGTTTCACAAAAGGAAGGTGCACTCCAAAAAGTTGATGCTCGGTCCCATTAACTTTTACTTTGCCTAATTTGTGATCGATCCCTTCGTCGTACACTGATAGCTACAAGGCTTCCAAAGGAACGGCTTCTTCGCCTTGGAATCCCTGGTGCCTGTCTATTTTAGGCCATCCATGACATGATGTTATTATAACTAGCCGACTAATTAATCACACAAGTAATTATTACTTTACAACATGACCTGATGCATGCATGCATATGTGGATTAATTGCTAGCTCAACATCAAGTTGATTACTCTGATCAGATTGATGCAGTTTACAGGCACTGAACATAGATCAGCATATTAGCTGAACTTAGTCAGTTGCATGCATGCATTCCACAGTAGATCTATCAATCAATGTAGATCATATGTGAGAAATCCATTCATCCTTCAGTAGTAGTACATACATATATACTGCCACTGGTCTCTGGTGAAACATGGGATGCTGCTGCTTGCTGCATGCACCTTAACTTTGACTATCTAAATCAAACAGTGTGGTAGGTTGGATTGGCACACATAATATATAAGAGGACCGCTGCACATAGGATCCACATGCACAGGTCTCACACCCAGTGACAAGCCTGTCTCTGAATTGAAGCCGGGGTTGGAAGGACTTTTCATATCTCATAAATGCATCCTGCATATGGTTGGGGTGACAAAGCGTTGTTTTAGGGGATTTATATATTCCAGTGCTCTACAGAAACATAGGAATCCGAGCTATTATTTATCATATAACTTTAAGTTTCTCATAAATGATGTAAAGTTTGAGGCCTTAACATAGTTTTTTTTTCTCTTTGTGTGTGTTTGTGTGTGTTTTTGGAACTGGAACACTTTGGATTGTAGTGGCAGTGGAAGGAGCCCTTCCTTCCTTCCCCTAACATAAAAAAGAAGCCAATGATCTCTCCAGGTGAAACATAGGGTGTGTCCATTAGCTCAAGTTTAAAAAGGGGGTTCATTAGAAAGCCTAACCATGCATGCATGCATGCACTTCCCAATGATCTGATCCATTTGTCTTTAATGCATGCCCTTGATGGAGCCTAGGGGTTTGGAGAGCTACTCATGTGGGCGGTGTGGAGGGTCAACTTGGTAATGAGAGAGAGAGAGGAGAGAGAGAGATGACATAATAATACACTCGACAAGGTTGTTTGTAGAGTAAGAATAAAAGATTGGAAGGGAATATTTGGGAGTATGTAAAGGGAATTAGAAGAAGGTTTGTGGCATTATGACCTGCGTGATTACGCCTTGTAAAAACAGTGATGAGTTGTTTGTTTAAAGCATGCACGCATACACAGACATATGTAAGCCAAACAGCAGCCTTCTTCTTATAATTAATTAATTAGGTCAATGATGCTCTCTCTCTCTCTCTCTCTCTCTCTCTCTCTCTCTCTCTCTCTCTCCAAGCACCTGACAAGCCTAAAGAGTGCCCCACGTATATAAAACAAATTGGGGATGAACAAATTAAGAGTGAAGCAGCATGCAGATGTTGCTGCTGTTATTTTTAATCACTACATGAGCGTTTGGATGCGCTTCATGTTGGACATGAGCATGCAACGTCGCGTCCTCCGATGAACCATCACAAGGGACGTACATTTCTTTTATGCAATTAACAACGAGATTAGTAGATATCGAAGCATGACAGATCATAGACAGACTACATAAGCATTACTCAACCATGCATCATGCAACTCTCTCTCTCTCTCTCTCTCTCTCTCCAAAAAAATACCACAGTAGATTTGGATCATCAAGATCAACCAATTGGACTAATTCAGTTTGCTTGGGTTAGTTTAGTAGCTAGTAACTTGATCTCCGGAAATCGAGGTCTTATGATTTAGCTAGTTGATAAATCTTTAGCGGCTTGAGTCATTAGTAATTCAGGAAAAAAAAAATATTAGTGGTATGTCCCAGAACAAACAAGTGGAATGGTGCATAATAAATTAGGCAAAAATCTTTGTATATATGCACAAACAATTTGATGGGTCCTTAATTAATTGTGATTTGTGACTAGTCTCTTTCAAAATATGTAGAGGTAATGACTAGTAGTCTTCTCAAAAACCTTTGAAATTTGAAACATATTACTTCATTTAGATAATCTTGCAAGACCAAAACTTTTGCATTTGTGTACAATTAAATCCAATCCAACTAGTAAGCAAATTAAGGCCAAAGGTTTCCTCCACTGTTTGGTGAAAAAGGAGATAGATTGACGATAATACTTAATTCCCCTTGCAGCTATTTAGCAAACTCATGAAACATTGGAACCTTCCCCCCTTATCCAATCCATTTAATGATCCCAATTGTAGAGAGAGAGAGAGAGAGAGAGAGAGAGANCTCTCTCTCTCTCTCTCTCTCTCTCTCTCTCTCTCTCTCTCTAACCCCGGGGTCCTTTCAACTCTTGTTTAGCTAGAGACTTGGAGCAAATAAAGACATACCCCCAGAGACATCCTTTCTGTTCTACTCTTCTTTCTTCTTCCTCTATTATTCCCCTTCTCATCCTCCCTCTCTCTCTCTGAGCACATATATGATCAGTACTTGTTACAAACTTGGGAGCACATGACCAGCAACCAAGTCACTGAACTCCTTGTTAGGACTAACTGATCATCCCACATATGATTGTTCTATACTTCTATGAGCATGTGTAGAGGAGGAGGAGGTTTTGAGACTACTTATTCGACAGCGGCCGAATTCTTGTCCATCAGAAGAGAACAATAGCTAGTTTTTTTTTCCTTCTTTTGCCAGGAACAGAGACATTTGTGATAGCTTCTTTCCTTTTTCTCTGGACTTCTGACATATATTACTACCTCCTGTTCATGGTTCTTTAGATGCCAAATTCCACCAGGCATCAAAGGATCACTGTGTGGAAGCAGTAGAAATGCCTGCTGAAGGAGTCCTCATGGAAGTCACATCGTCGGCGCCGTCGCCAGACTTGTCCTTGCACATCAGCCTTCCGAATCCCTCCGTGGAGTACACCTCCTCCATCTCCGACACGGCGATCGCCTGCGAGCACGACGCCGCGGGCCAGGAGCTCTGGCGACAGGCTGAGGCCCTCAAGTCACGCAGCGACGGCGCAACTGACGCTTACAACACCGAGCTCTCGCTGTCGCACCCGTCGGCCGCCACGGAGGCCGAGAGCCCGTGGCGGCATCTGAGCTCGTCGCTGCCGTCTCTGCTGCCTCTGGATCACTGCCACCGCGCGCACTACGCGCTGGACAGCTCCATAGAGAGCTTGCGGCCCATCAAAGGGATCCCAATCTACAACAACAACCCCCTTCCCTTCCTTCCAGTTGATCCCAAGTTGGGGTTGTACCAGCAGGTCTCGTCCTACAACCCGACGTGGCCTTCGTCCCCCATGTCCTCCACCTCGTCGTCCCCGACGTTATCAACTTCGCCGGGCCTGCAGTCGAATTTAGATCCGATGGCGTCTTTCTACGGCTCGACGGCGGGCGCGCCGGCGTACCAGTGGATGGTCGCCCCCCCGGCCAAGTTCTCCGGGTTCTCGGCGGAGCCATTCAGGAACAGCTACTTCCACCACCAGTACGGCGTGGGATCACTGGACGCGTCCCACGGAATGATGAGGTCCCGGTTCATGCCGAGGCTCCCGGCGAAGCGGAGCATGCGCGCGCCGCGAATGCGGTGGACGAGCACCCTCCATGCGCGCTTCGTCCACGCCGTCGAACTCCTCGGCGGTCACGAGAGTATGGCACTATACACACCCGTACACTACATATTTTTCTGTTCATATTTGATGCCTGTTTTGACCAAGCGGTAGGCTTCCATTTTAGCCAGCGGTCTCAGTCCTGAGTCGAGTACTTGTTGATATGTTTAACTACCCTAATGGTTGGATTTGATGGACAATATCTTAGGAGCTACTCCGAAGTCAGTTCTGGAGCTCATGGATGTCAAAGATCTCACCTTGGCGCATGTCAAGAGCCATTTGCAGGTACTTCTTCCACTCCACTCCCACCTCCGAACTTTCTCTCTCCTGCGCTCTTTTTATTATGAAACAAGCCATCGTAGTCGCCTGTCCATGAGAACTGAGAAGTGCAGGACCATGTACTAATTCATTCATTCATTCACTCACTGCCTCCATTGGCTACTGTGCCAAATGAGAGAGAGAGAGAGAGAGAAGGAATAGGTGAGAAAAGTTGTCATCATTTCACAATAATGCAAACGCCAAGACAAGTCACACACACACACAAAGCATCAACCTCGAGGGCAATGGGGAAAACAAGAGAAAAGATCAGTACCACTGCTCCCAAACCCCTCGAAAAGAAGGGTGTGAGCTTCTCATTTGGGATCTGAGTTAATTTAGGTTCATATTATGCATGCATATTTACTTCTCCTTTTTTTTTCTCTTCATAACCTTTCACCTGCACTTCTTTCTCTCTCCTCTCCCCACCTATGCTTCTCTTTATTTTTTCTCACACCTCTTTCCTGACTAGTCTGTGTTTTATTTTTGGTTTGCAACCTTTGCCTTCTGCAGATGTATAGAACTGTGAAGAGCACTGACAAGCCTGCAGCATCCTCAGGTAATTCATATTGCTTAACCATACGTGTCCTCTTCATTAACTCCCTTCTGCTTTCCCATTTCTTTACTTAATGAACCTTGTAATATGCATCTGACTCTCTCCAATAATGCAACCATAAGCAGCATTTAAAGCCAACATTACAAACTAAATCCCCGCATGTTGTCAATCAGATGGCTCCGGCGAAGAAGATTTCGGTTCCGGGATCGGTGACCTGAACATCCAACGATTCATCGATCAGAGAGCGTCGGACGGGACGAGCCAAGCGCGCGATGCAGACTATTCGCCGGCCGTGTCCAATTCTGCCAACACCAGGTGGAGTAACTCCTCAAGGTAACTAAGACTCTTTTACCAAAACAAAACAACATGCAGCAGCACACTTTCTAATTTAGCCTGCCATGTACATACATTACATGTGCTTCAGTTGTGCATGAACTGAGCTGTTGGTTAGAGGGTGGGATTGGCAAGAACACATGCCTCAAGAATAAAAGGGGCCTAATGGCAGCTTTTGCTTTATCTCCTTTTTGTGTGCTTCAGATTTCATGGGGCAGTGTGGTGCCCAATTTGGAGACCTTGAAAGCATAGCCAAAAAGAAAAGAAGAAGGTGTAGAGAGAGAGAAGCAAGATGGTCATTTATTCTGATCAGCTAAAGGAAGCATGAGAAAAGAATAAATTGAAGCTTTTTATAGTTATGTGCATATATAATATATATTGGGGTTTATGTCCAAGATTACTCGTTAAGAAGATGCTTGACATTTGGCCTCCTCCTGCATAGGCGCAGGCTCTCTCGTAGTAGGGAGCTAGTGAGTTGTCACATAAGACCAAAAAGCCATCCCTCCCTCACCACAACCCCTTGACTTGAGCATCCTTCTCCCTTTGGCTTCATTGCATTAAGTTATGGCAGAGGTCTTGGGCTTTGCTTTGTCCTTTTCCATCATCCTCTTTTTTATATTAGTTTACCTTTCTCTCTCCTCTCTCTCTCTCTCTCTCTCTGCATGGCTCTGATTCCAGGAATATGTCTTTGACCTCAGACGCCCTGATTTCCAGAAGCTTAGCTCTCTCATCTTCAGTGAATTCTGTGCACTGATATCGTTTTCCTGCTCATTCCCTATTAATCAGCTATTTTTTTTATTTCTCAAGTTGAACTGCATTTTTGCATTCAGTAATGCAAATGCTCTTAACCTTGCTGCTCCAATAAGTATGATTCTGATCATTCTTATGTTAAATGTGCCTGATATTCTAGTTCATAGAGATCAGTGAAAGCTGTCCACTGCATGCATCAGTGATGGTCTGAAGAAAAAAAAGGAAAGTATATGATGAACTTTTCTTTTCTTAGACTTTGACTTGAGAATTTTCTGCAAAAAAATTGTCATCTTCGTCTCGAGGAACAATAATTATTTGGCATTCCGGTTTGAGTACAAGAAACTTGCAAGGACGCATATGTTATCCTATTCGGACATATCACGTCATGTTTCTTTGCCAAATAACATATGTAACTTGCCGTAGTTATTGTTATGGTTCTAAAGCGATTATTTGCATAATTATTTACATAACTGGCAAATCAATGGAGCATTAGCTACTAAATCATCAAACAATGTGCTTTCATTTAGAAAGCTCTTTATTCTTTCAGCAAACTGATCAGAAATAATACACGGCAGTAAACTGTCAGCGTTGCTAATCCGTACTATAGACAGAAGGCCAAGTATCATCATCTGTGTTCTTCTGTTTATGCTTCAGAAAATTTATATCGTGATTTATAATTTTTACAAGCTTTTGTTGGCGTTTTCCTTCGGTAAAATTTAAACACAACAAATTGCAGCAGGGGCGCTTGGCTGCAATCAGCTGCAAGTGATTTGAATGGACTTCAGAGGACGGGCTTCACATCTCCAATTGAGGTATCCAAAATTTCTTGAGCTGTACAGTATTCTTGCTTACAGTCTAACATGCATGCAATAATCTCTCATACACGCATAGTGGCACGTACTTTACAAGAACACAAAAGTTATATATGAATATTGTATGCAGAAAACGTTCAAAGTGACATATGTATAGCTGCACATTCTTTCAGGACAGTGAAGCTTCACAACTGACTTCTCAAGATCAGCTCAAAAACCCTAGCCTGGAGTTCACGCTGGGAAGACCTGGTTGGCTTGGATCAGAGTAGTTGAGTTGAGTTTAGTGACAGTAATTGATTAAGCTTGGAAATTTAGTCGGCTTTAATTTGATGCTGAAAAATCATCACTAGCATCTGTGTGGGGGTGTTGCAGAAAAAGAAGGGTCCTGGTTCTCTATCTGAGCCAAGATAATTAAAGTGAAGGATTTTGTACTGTTGTGTACTGTCTCATATATCTCCCTTCTCTCTTTTTTTTTTTCATTTCCTTTTACTTTGCTATCTGATTATAAACTGAAGTCTTGATGTATGTTGTCTAAAGCTGAAGTTGGTCAGTGCCACTGGTTGTGTATCATTTTACCAATGGAAAGTTGGATATAGGAAAGAAGTGATTTCTTCATATGAAGCAATCTCATCAGTAGTTAATATCATTCATCTTCATAGTATCTCAAATGAAATCTTCCACTTAAACGTTACATAAAGATGCATAGGTATCAACGTTCACTCGCTTACTCCAAATTACCATAAAATATAATATACCACTGGAAGACGAATCATACTCTATCCCGTGTTTAAAATGAGTTTTTTTTAATTATAAAGTAAGAAAAGAAATATGTAGTGCACTTGTACAGAAATATTCGTGCCTAGTCCTAGTAAAGAAAATGATAAGTAAATAAAAGAGATCAGTAAGCCTTTGATAATCAAACTCGAAACATTTTGATCTGTTATGTTAGCGCCTAGTTCATATTCTTTATAAAGAAAAAAAATCATTAATGGATAATTAACTCTAAACCTTCTAACTTAAGTTTTAATTTTCAAGACATAACAGTTCAAGGTATATGAGAGAGGTCCCAAACTAGTCTAATAAGTAATGTTTACAATAGATAACTTATGTAGCACCATATGCAAATGTTACATGATTATGACATGGAAGAAATGTCAAGGCTCACATTTTCAAAATTTTAACAAGGTGAAATATATTGACATGTATTTTAAAAATTGTGTGTCAATAATGCAAAAGCAATTAATGTTGATTGGACAACATTTGGCAAATTTCATAAGATATGTCGTTATGTAAGGAAATATGTGATCGTTAGATATATTGTGAAAATCGTGTGAGACCATGAGCAAGACTAAAAAAGAATATTTGAAATATGGGTCTACATATTTATTACCTTTTGAATTTTGAAATTGAAGAATATCGAATTGGATTAGTGAGGACTTAACATCCTTTTGCATGATTGTACAACAACAATAATAAATAATATAAATAGTGATAAGAATATATGATGCACTGTTAACAATTTAAATGTTGTAATAAGTGAGGCACTCCTATTTCAAATTAATAAATATAGAAGTCAAATTGATTGATAAACATAAAATAGCATAAAATAAGGTCAAGTATTTGAGATAATTTCATAACATGCGATCCATTGTTAGTATGTCATTATTATAATACAAAGCAATATCATAGTGTTTTTTACTTGCTAATAACTCTCCTTTTTTATGAATAGTGACTAGGAATTAGACGGGAACATCTGAATAAAAAAAGATTAATGAACGTGTGTGTGTAAGAAATGCTTTAAGGTTGGATGGTTAAAAAATGCTTGACGTATTTTGAATCACATCTTATTAATTTTCTTATATATAGTGTTTATTAATATTAATGTTTAAACAGCTATTCGCATGTATATGAGCTGACACCATTTGGATTCAGCCAAAGAAATGGACAATTTAGGTGAATTTAATTTTCTTTCATTTGTGTTATCTAGTATTATTTCATTTTCATCCCAGGAATTATAAATATGGTTTATTAATAACCCTAATAAATCATTTGACCTTCTTTTCTGAATTTTTTTATTATACGTTTACAATGTAAAGAGTTTGAATTTAATCATAGCAGAAGTTAAATGACCTGCATCGCTTTCCGAATCCGAAGAAAAAAAATCTCTAGTCACTGTATGACTCTCGTCAGTCTTCAATCTCATTAACCTGAAAACCGTCCAAGCAGGCCTCAATTCCTGCATTTTGTGAGAAAAATCAGGGCTGGCATATTGTGCATGACGCAAAGAAACGAAAATGCACCGGAAAAACAACAAGGACGTTTGAAAAGCAAACAGCTCAGAAATGAAGCGTAGGAACTGGGCGCAAGGACATGCGTATCAAACCAAGACATGTCTAAAAAGAGGGAGGGGCATTAAAGAGAAGTCAGATGTCAAACAGAGCATTTCTTGTTCTTTCTCCCTCATCTCCCTTTTCTTTTCTTTTTTCCTCTTTGTCAGAAGGAGGAGCTGACAAGAAGACAGAAGAGAGGGGGAATGGACAGACAGACATAACATGAAGACAGAGTGAGAGAGAGAGAGAGAGAGAGAGAGAGAGTGTATGTGTGAGAGAGAAATAGAGTAAGAAAGGTAAAGCTAAAAAGTGTTGAAATGATTTCGCAATCCATTGCTTTATGATTGAGTTGTTTGTTTCCTCCCAACTTTTGCTTTATTTTTCCTTGGCTTTCAGGCAGGCATAACTCCTGGCAGCCTTCTTTTTGGTCCTCTTTACCTTTACTCCTCTTTTCATCTATTTACTGCACTGCACACCACTGCAATGCCCAACAAATCAGCTGATAAAGAGCGCCACAGTGCTAACTTATATCTGTCTTCTTCTCTGTGGGCTTTCGTCCACGGGCTTTCCTTTACCTCTTCCCTGTTCATGCCTAATTAATGCCCAATTAATCCTTTAGAATCTTTTAAAAAAAGTGGACCATTGTTTGGTTTGATATTTTTTGCACACTTCAAGAAGATATAGAGTGTGTTAGGTTAGGTGCTGTCGTAGCTTTTGAATGAAGAATCGGGGGTTCTCCGAATTCTTTGATTTGATAGATTAATTATAGTTATGTTTGAATGAACTAAAATATAATGATTATAAATAGGTTCTAGAGGTGTTTGGATAAAAAACAAAAACCGTAGATACAAAATATATTTTTAATAAAAATAATATTAAGTTGAATTTAAATATTAAATAATATAAAAATAATATTGTGGATTAATATTTTTTATAAATTTTTTTATAAAATATATCAATTAAAATTATTGAAAAAAATAATATGAAATTAATCTCACAAACTAATATTTAAGTAATAATATTTTCATAAAATTTTTTTGTTCAAATAATTAATAACTATACTAATAAAAAAATAGTATATTGCAATGCCAAATAATAATATATTTTATTCAAATACTTTTATAATTCTATTATGTGAAAAAAATTGCAACGTCAAACTGAAAAAAAGATATTGCAATGAAAAAAAATTACAACGTCAACTCAATAAAAAATAACTTAAAATTGTCAAAATAAAAAAATAATAGAAACGTGAAAAAAAAGTTGAAACGTCGAAACGTCGAAACCAAGAAAAAGCAGCAACGTCAAAATAAAAAAAAGACAACAACAACACTTGTTGTTGCAGAACCGCCGGTTCCTGCTAAAAATAGGAACCAGCGGAAGAAACCCGAGGTCACGTGACCCCGGGTTCCTATTTGGGGTTCAATGTCGTGTTCCCGAAAACGTCTTATCATTTGGGTCCTATTTGGCATATGGAACCTGATCAGAACCTGACCAGGTTCTGATCAAGTTCCACCAGGTGCCAAATAATGTGACGTTTGACAGAATCTGAGTCAGAACTCTAGGCCAGAACCTGGGATCACGTGATCCCAGGTTTTGACATTCGGTTCCTGCTGAACCGGAATCGAATTGCTGCAACAGCAGCAATTGCCGCTGCTGCGGCAACTTTTTTCTTTATACCGTTGACAACTCTTTTTTTTCAATTTTCTTTTTTTTTCCCATTTTTAATATTCAATAATAAATCTATTAACTATTATTTTTTAATTAATGTTTTTTACTTATTTCAATCATAATATTTTATGAAGTTAACTAAATTATTTTATTATATTATTTATGAGAATAATTGTATATTATTTAATTTTTTAAGAAAATCTTTTAAATATATTTATAATGCAAATTATTTATTACTATACTTTTTACTTTAAAAAATATTCTTTTATGAAATTATTATTAAATAATTAATTCATGAGATTCATTTATATTATTTATTAATTATTTCTTAAACGCATTTTAACACATTTTTTATGAAAATATTAATTCATGAGATTAAATTTATATTATTTATTAATTATTTCTTAAATAGTTTATATCAATGCTTTTTCACAAAATTTTTAGGAAATATTAATAATGAGATTAATTATATTCTTTAGTTTTTGGTAATATTTTAATCAACTGATTTAAAAAATAATAATTTTATGAAAATATTTATTCGTGATATTAATTTTATATTACTTACTATAAAATATATATTTTATATTTCTGGTTCTCACTTTTATCCAAACACCCATTAGAACCTATATATAATCATTACATTTTAGTTCATCTAAACACAGTTAGAACTAATCTATCAAATCAAACTATTCACTAAAACCCGGAGAACCCCCGGTTCTATTTGTCAAACAGGGCCTTGGGGAACCAGGTTGGAACCGGAGCCGGTTCTGACTCCGATTTCAATTGCCAAACGCAACGGAGATCTATCAATATCTTCTAAAGTTCAAGCAGCTTCTTTCAATTGATATTTTTAAATTCAAGTTATTGACTTTTCTTCTAATTCATCATCTTCTCTGTTTTTAAGTTTGAGATGGAAATAAATGATTTTTGGGAGTTAGATTCATATAATTTCACACATCTTTAGCTTCTTAGTTTCTTGTTCTCTTTTGTCATTAAAGCTTTCGGGCACATGTCATTGAAATTGGCTCTTTTAAAGATATGTGGGTTTTAAGGAATAAACTTTTCATATATATAGAGTAAGTAAAAGCTATATGCTTCTCATTTCGATATTGCGAGTCGACGGGCATCAACTTTGATAACAGTTTGTCCACTCGACTCCTTAATTGTACTGGAATAGATCTCGATCAGTCAAAACTTAAATATCTATATGTTGTTCTTCATTTATATGCAAGACAAAACCCCTCTCCATTGTCTGGAAGATGGTCAGATACAAATTCTATGAAACTAATACATAAGTATGACACACTTTTTTTTAATGTTCATCATTGAGATAAAACAAATAAAATTAAGGTAAATTTAAAAACAATATCCTTTAATTATGTCTAAATAAGAGGGATTTGGCCTCATTTATATTTTACCTTAAAATTAAAAAAAGGGCATGACCTCTCTCATAAAATTATCTATAGTTATCAAGTCAATCAATATATGGTTATATCCTAATATTATTGGTAGTACTTTTTTTTGATAAAATAGTCTTAGTCATTCCGACTTTGTTTTATCAATTCTAGGTCAATCCTCATATGGGATGGAGCTCAGAACCACCCATTAACAGCTAAGAGCCTAAAGACCTCTACCTTTACTCAGTAAAACATAATGTCAATTACCAATAAAGGACTAGATATGTGAATTGGACCCATGAAATATCTGTTGTTGTCCGAATTTCTTTAAAACACATTTAATATATCTTAGGTATTGTTGGTCTTCTTAATGTAGCTCCTAATTTTTTATGCCACTTCTTATTACACATGTCATCGCTATTTATTTTATACTATTAAATAACTTAATTTATCTTTATGAAAAAAGTTAGCATATACCCGAAAAGTTAGTCATATTTATATTAATATTCTGTTCCTATAATATAATTATATTTTTTTTATCAAAAATATATTTTTTACTTTTTATTTACTTCATTGAGAAATTATTTATTATTATATTATATTATTTATATAATTTCTTAGCCATATGTTATAATACATTTTTCTATTAATACAATTTTTTTACGACAAAAAAACATGACTGTTTTATTACAATTTATTGCTTTATTAAAATTAATTATATGTCATTATGTTCTATTATTTAAATAATTATTAATGTGATTTAGATTAGTTTTTATAGATAAATCACCATTTGAATTTGTGATTATCTCTAAATTTAATTTAGATTTCAAATATTTACTCAACCAAACCAAAAAATGAAACATTTCAAGATTATTAAATAAATAATAAATTATATCTAAGAAAGTAATGTAAATCATGAATATATTTTGATTAGTGTGTATCTTAATGATAAGGGAGTTCACAATAAATTTTTGTTATCGAAATAAAATGTAAGATGTAAAAGAATATTACACATTCCTAATAGAAAAAGATTATACTGCACATTCGTAAAAATACTAATACTATTAAAAATATGAGTAGTATAAAGTATGGCTATGAAATTATATAAAAAACAATATAATAATAAATAATTAGTTATTGTGAAGTAAATAAATAGTAATAAAATATTATTTCTAATAAACTCTTGTTAATATTAAAAGAGATATTGTATTAAGATAAATACGAATAATTTTATATCAAGGTTTTTTTTCAAAGGTGGATGTCTGCACCTCTTGCCTCAAGTCTGTGATCAAAATATCATAGGAGGAAGAAAAGGGACCAAAGAAATAATGTCACTTGATTATTTTAAATAAACTGCAATATTTTTCTGTCCGAGAGGATCCCACCCGAACTCGATTTCTCATTCATTAATTTAATATCACTATTTGTTCTTCTTTTATTTTTGTAATAAATAAATTTTAATTAAGAACTTGCAACAATATCTCAATTTCAATTCAAAATTATTGGCATTCCTGCCTTCCTTCTCCTTCGAGGACTCTTCTGAAAAAGAATCCAGTACCTCTTGATCGTGAATATCTGAATAGGATGAACTTTTCGATTTCTATATTTAAGATATGCTTACAAAGCGAGTCTTATTTTAAATTTGAATTTTTCGATTTCTATGTTGAAGATATGCTTACATTTATTGGTAATGTGCAAATTATTTATTTGTATAGAATTGATAGTGATAAAATATATAATAAAAAATAATATTAAAATTTTAAGAATGATATTGAGGACACCTTGCTAAAATTATCATTACGTTTTCTAAATGCTGCCACAAATTCCAAAATGACTAAAATGCCACTTGTGGACCACTCATAAAGTACTTAATAAAGGGGGTGAAATTGGATGAATCCTAGCCGAAGTGCTTATCAATTTCATGTTTTCATGTTCAATTAGTCATGCTATGAACTTTAAAATCTTCCTAGGGTGAAAATGAATCTTATGTGTGATATGGACGAAGTTCGGAATGAATTCGAATAGAAAACTGTGAGTCAGGGTACCAAGGGCATCATTCATGACCCGCGAATCTTGACAACCATGAATGTTCTATCACGCCCATGATGGAATTTCAAGGTGCGTAAAATCAGTGTGCGGGATTCTCCCCTTTCTGTAATGGTTGTGACATAGCTATCATGCTCGTGAAGTTGGCTTTACGGATCATATCCAGTGAATAATGACCTTTCTATAGCGACTGTGAGGCATTTTTCACACTCGTGAACATGTGAACTTCATGGGCCGTGAAATGGAATAAGGGGAAACGCAACCCTTTGGTAGCAGTAGTGAAGGCTCATTTTCATGCCCGTGAACTTGGCATTCATTGTCGTAAAGATTCCTCCAAAAGTCGTGAGAATTCTTAATGACATGTTTAAGCTATTTAAACCCTAATTTAATTATGTGTATTATGATGTTATGTTTTTTAATTTCTCTTAGATCAATTATATATTGTTTCATGCTATCTTGCTTGAAGATTGCTATTCACCTGGGCACCAAAATGTATGTCAAGTTATAATTAAGTTAGAATATGCAAGATTGATTATAATATTAATGTATTATAAAGAAGATCAATCATAAATAATTTAATCAAGACACATTAGTTATAATATGTGGGATGTGATGCCCACTTACTAGCAATAATTGATGTGCTCTCAAGTGGGACGTGATGTCCACTCATTAGCAATGGTAGGTGTGCTCCCAAGATGGACCCAAAATGAGGGTTGGTCTAGCTAACCAATGTTATAGATCGATCTCACCCGAGATTCTTCATATAAAGATAAAAATCGGTCATATGATTATGTTAATGGTGTGAGTGAAAGAGAACTCAAATGGATAATATGGCTAAGATATAAATATTTAAGATGTAAAGGATGATAAAGATGAACATAAGATGCTTAGTACTTATAAGTTTCATGTATGTAATGCTCAATGTATGAAACCCTTAATGCCATGCTTATGCAATGCAAATGATTCATGCTTATATCGATATATGTTTAAGTTGTATGATCATATTCTTAATGCATGTTGCATGATATTAATGGCGGACCTTTACATATTCTAATCGATGAGTTTCCACCTCTCTTGTTTCTGAATGCATACAAGTGATGATGAATGACAAACTTGGCAATGGTTTGATCATGATGACTTAAGTTTGCACATGGATGTGTCTTGGTCTTGTAGGCCTTTATGTTATTAGTTGTTATGCCCAATGAACTTATTAGTTATGTTGTGGGTCGAATGAGTCTAAGACTCTTATAATATTACGGGCCTTAAGTTTGACCATGGGGTTTATACCCTTATGTGGTAAGATGTTAATTGATCATAAATTTTGATGTGTTTCTGCTGGCATGTGTTATAATATTCTATGTTTTAGTATGATATATTTCCGTTGTGGTTTATTTATGTCATTTATATGGTTATGTACTTGCTTAGTTTTTTTAGTTCTTAGTATGTCCATAATGTATGTGAAAGCCTTCGTAACGTCGTCGAAAGTCCATGTGGATTAAGCTCATGTGTGCGCATTTTTGGGGTGTTATAGTTTAAGTATAAGAGCCTAAGGTTGGCTTTTAGGTGTCTAAGTCCATGTGCAAAGGTCATGAACAACCACCAAGTCCTAGGGGTATACATGTGTGTAGTGTGTATACAATATATGATAATTAATATTAACCATTGATTGAATGGTTTATGTTGAATGTAGATGCGACCTGTCATGTGCCAATTGATGTGGCATATGATGAGAGGAAAGCATTAATTGATAACTTGATCGCTGCAACACGTAACATCAAGGGAATCCGAAAGCTACCTTAGGTTCAATTCACCAAGGTTCGAGAGTGAAGAAGGACCCAAAAAAGTTGAGGCATGATTGGAGGACGTGGCAAATATATTCATATCTATGGACTATGAGGATGAAAGGAATGTGGTCTTCGCCTCCCAACATTTGTTTGGTGAGGCCAAGAATTGGTGGAAGACCACGTTGAAGGCTAAGTCCAATGATGAGGAGTTCATCTTTGAGATCTTTTGAGGAAGTATTTGAGATTAGGTACTTCTTCACGTACCTTAAAGATCAAAAGGTGAATGAGTTCTTATACCTCTAACAGGGTAACATGATGGTGGACTAATATATGATTAAGTATCTCAAGTTGGAGAAGTATAGCAACCTCCAAAAAATGAAAAAGGCAACGGTCAAGAGGTTTATCAACGAACTCAATCCTGGATTGAGGACAAATATAATGAGTGATTGTTGTGAGAAAATGAATAAGCTCATGGTGTTAGCCACTAACATGGAGAGAGACTTCAATAATAGAGCTCAAGCTCCCAAAGGAAAGGCTCTCAAGAAACCCAAAAAAATGTAAAGAATGATGAAGATGAAGATAAGACGAAAACAGAGGTCTTACAAGTAAGGACTAAGAAGCTCTATGACGAATCACCTTACCAGAAGGAGAACCTCGAGAAAACAGAGTTCTTGCAAGCAATATGGAAGGATTCATGAAGGAGAATGTCATTTGAGGGTAAGTGTAAGCATTTCAATGTGGCAAAGAAGGATACTAAAGAATGACTAATATTAACGACAAGGGGAAGATCAAGCAAGACTACCCACCTCAAAAGTTTATGAGAATGACTTTTATGCATGCTAATGTATCATAAAATTTTCGCTAGTAAGTGCACTAGTCATTATCAAGTTATAGTTTAGATGTATTGAGTTACCGTTCCCACGAGGATTATTTTCTACCCTAGTCTAATTCCACAAACTAATGAGAGGAGTACATTGGTTTAAGATAAAATTATTTTTCACAAACATAAAATAAAATTTAAAATGAGAGGTCAATATATGAACAATATAGCGTTAGAAAATAGGATGACATCAAGCACTAGACCAGGATGAATAATGATTAGGTAAAAATTAAGTTTTTTTAATTAAAGTTAGTTTTATCAACTCTTTTGAGGATTATGATTTCTTAGAGATATGACTTCTTCTTTAGGATGTATCAACTATCTCAAGTCTAAGAGATTAACTATTCCTTTCAAGATGACAATCTTACCTAATAAAAAAATTTAGACGCATGAAATTGGATGCCCTATGCTATGAATTGTTCCTCTCCAAGATACCTCACACGATGATATTCCTATACGATGCTATCTAAGCATGGTATGTGATGATTTAGATAAATTTTAAAGATCAATTCATAAATCACGACAACCATGAACATTTTTATTCCCATCCAAGATGACAACAAGATCATAATCTCAGAAAATTCATGAAAAGCATTAGGATACGCACATACAATTAATTAAGATATTGAGTAAACTAACATTAATAAAAAAATTCAGGGTTTATTCAGTTTTTCGTTTTTACAACCAAAATTCTTCAAAATCGAAGCCTAATTAAGTACATGGAAGTTCATCCTTCAAAAATATAAGAAAAGAAGATATACAAACTAAGATCAAGACAAATAACACCTTCGCGATGATCATCTTCACAGAAAATTTCAGTAGCACTTCATTCTCCTTCTTCTCTATGTGTAAGCTCTCCTAAGCTTGAAGTATCCTCTCAATAAAGGTTTTGAAGGTTATTTATAGGTTAGAAGAGTCCGATCAACTTCGTCCATGAGATGATAGGGCTCGATATTGGATCAAAATCATCGAAAATTCGCTTGGCACAACATTATTAACATATTTCCGCAAATTGTCATGGCTTGTTATAAAAATATCACGATAATGACCGAAAAATAGTTCATGGGTGCGAGTGATAGTCACGACCTATGACAAGATTATTACGATCGTGACCAAACAGTCGATTTCATTCTTCAAGTATGTCACGGTCTGTGATTGTGCATCACAACCATGACGGAATAAATATTTCTTCAATTCGTACGCTTTAAGTGTCACGACTGTGAGTGTCCATCATGACCGTGACCGAATGCATATTCTTGTGTTTGAATGTCACGACCTGTGACCAAAGACTTGTGTTCTTCCATTTAATGTCATAGCCCCTAACAAGTCTGTCACCATGATCGAGTCTTTTCTATGAATTTTGTTCCATTTAAATTCCATTTTCAGCTCATATTCTGCTAGTCTTCCTTTGCCATCCTACATATTGCCCTAGATGTACAAAAACACAAATTATGTAAGACTCTAACTTTGAAAATCGAAAAGAAGTGAAACAAAAGAGTAAACTGATGCATATGACAACAAAATGCATGAAATCATAGTGAATATGCCATAAAAAATATGATTAATTTACGACGCATCAAACTTGCAACATCATGTCGAGGAGGCCCTTGAGTCCAATGAAGTGGTCCCATGTATGCTTCTTATTGCAGAACGGTATAAAAAAGTTCTTTTTGAATTCAGAGCTCCTCATTTTTTTGTAACTATCATTTTGTTTAATATGCTTGAAGTGAAACTTAGGACGATATCCTATCTTTCAGAAGTAACAATTCTTATGGATAGTATGCTAACTGAGGAAGCTTTATCAAATGTGCTTATCTTGCTCGAAATGTTAAATCTTAACATTGATCTAATCGACTAACCCATGACCAATATGATGTAATCCTAAGTATGAATTGACTATCAGATCATGATGCCTAGGTCATGCGTAGAGAAAGGAAGATATTAGTCGGAGTGTCAAAGAAGCCCAATGTAATTGCACTTATGTCAGTCGTGAAAGCCATCAAGATGTTATGAAAAGGATGTAGAGGTTTCCTAGTAAGCATTGTTACGACCAACAATGAACAACCACTAGGACCAAATACGTGGTATTAAAGACTTCACCAATGAGACGGGTAATATGTTGTAGAAAGAGCGGCAATGTTAAGATGCATTTTATTTTAACGAGGATAGGATATAATCCTTAAAATTTAATAAAGGCCCCAAACAAAATTAAAAGCCCATCAATGTAAATAATCCCAAAGCCTCACCTAAAGCCAAGTATAAGCATCTAAATATTTGAGTAGCCATCATTTGCTCCCATCTCACTCTCTCTTCCTCTCTTCTCCCCACCATAAGAACACTCAAAAGCTAGGGTTATAACGGTTTAGAACCATTGTTGCAGATCAAGGTGGACTTGGAGAGGGATTAGGAGCTCAAGGGCAAGAGGAATGTACAACAATTAAGGAAGAAGGAAGGCTAGGGATAAAGGAAGAAGGTGGTACGAAAGAAGGAAAACCTAATATATGTAAATGAGATCCAATCGCGTATTTTCTTATCTTATTTTATAGATATGAGGGAGTATAAGAATACCATGTTCTTAAAAATAGAAATGTGAGGATGGCTTATAAGGATTGTTGCATGAATGTGAATGTTCTTATGTTCTTTCCTATGAAATTGATATGATATGAATCATATGATGAATGCCACAATTTATTATGTTCTTAAGTGGTTTATATGAACATTTCCATTGATCTTCTCATGCTATGAAACCCTAGGTCATAAAAGAGATGAACTATGTACCCTACAATGTATCATATGAACCCTAGGTTGAATTCTTAGTCCAAATGCCTATCAATTTCATGTTTTCATGTTCAATTAATCATGCTATGAACTCTAGAACTTTTCTAAGGTGAAATTGGATCATGGTGATGTGGACAAAGTTCGAAATGAATTCTGATAGGAAGTAAGGGAGTTAGGGTACCAAGGGCATCATTCTCGACTCATGAATAGACCCTTCATGGTCGTGAAATGGTCTGTCATGCTCGTGATGGAATTCCACAAGGCGTGAAATCAATGGCCGAGATCTCCCCCTTTCTGTAGCGGCCGTGACATAGCTATGATGCTCCTGAAAAATGTGGGTTTCACACCCTTGAAGATGACTTCACGGGTCGTGATATCGAGTGAATGGAACAACCTCTCTATAGTGACTATAAGCATTTTTCACACCGTGAACAAGTGAGTTCACACTCATGAAGTCAACTTCACGGGCCGTGAAATGGATTTGGAAAATACGAGCCTTCAGTAGCAGCCGTGTAGGCTCATTTCACCCACGTGAACTTCGCTTTCAAGATCGTGAAGATTCCTTCACGCGATGGTCGTGAAATCCCTAATGTCATATTTAGGTTATTTGAATCTTATTTTGATTATGTGTATTATGATGTTATCTTTTCTAATTGCTATTGGATCAATTATATGTTATGTTTCTTGCTTTTAGGATAGAAAATCTTGCTTGATGATTGCTACTCATCTATACACTGAAATGAATGCCAAGTCATAATTAGATTAAAATATTTAAGATTAATTGCAATGTTTGATATATTGTAAAGAATATAAAGAATGACGAATTTAATTGAGGTTCATTAGTTATGTTATGTGGGATGTGATGTTCACTCACTAACAATACTATGTGTGCTTTTAAGTGGAATGTGATGTCCACTCGCTAGCAATGGTGTGTGTGCTCTCATGATGGGTTCCAAAAGAGGGTTGACATAGCTATCCCATGCTATAAGATGATGTTACCCAACATTCTTCATGTAAAAGTAAAAATCGGTCATATGATTATGTTAACGATGTGAGTTAAAAAGAACTCAAATGAATCATATGTCTAGATGTAAAGATACAAAATGTAAAGAATGATGAAGATGACCACAAGATGCTTAGTCACTTATAAATTTCATGTATGTAATGCTCAACTCAATGTATTAAATGTTTAATATCATGCTTATGTAATACCAATGCTTCATATTTATATTGATATTTAATTGATCTATGTTTAAATTATATGATCATAATCAAAATGACTATTATATGATATGTATGTCTCATGATGTAGGATGACGTTTACATACTTAAAGTAGGGGGTTTTCACCTTCTATGTTTCTACATTAATGCATGTGATGACGAATGACGGACTTGACGATGATTTGTTCATGACGACTTAAGTTTGCACATGAACATGTCTAGATTAATTGTAGTATGATATTATTCGTCTTAAGCTTGACCATGCATTTATATTCGTTATTATAAATTTCAATGTGTTCTGCTGCCATGTGTTATAATATTGTTTATTTTATTATGATATAATTTTTGTTGCGATTTGCTTATATAATTTATATTATTATGGGCTTGTTTAATTTTGTTAGTATTTAGAGTGTCCATATATAATGTATGCAAAAATTTATGTAATGTCATCAATTTTTTTGTTGACACTCCAGTATTCGAGAAGCGCTGCCGAATTACCAACCCGGGATGCATAGTGCAATTTGTTCAAGGGAGAGTTCGACCCACTATAACTTCGACTAATCTGGTGTCGCACCGAGTCGTATGTCTGGATGTGGTAGGTGAGACTCCCAACAAGAATTTTTTTTCGGTCGTGATCCACCGGTGTCTAGGGTAACTAGCACCTGATTAATCCGATGTTCGAGCGGGCGCGGTAAATCGTTAATACACTGGCTAAATTGGGGACTCCCAACAAGAATTTTTACATCACATGTTTTGAACTCAAGACCTGCTTAAGCGAGGAGGAGTCGGTTACCGCTCCACCCCAATTCCGTTGGTAATGTCGTCAAAATTTAATATATATATATATATATATACACGCCCGTGAACTAGATTCATATGTACGGTTTCTTTTCATTTATGTGGGATGTTACAAGTCCATATACGACTTTCTCTTTAATTGGGACACAATGTCGTGCGTTTTTTTCTGCATTCGCTGGTCAACCTTATGACTTCAACGACCTCTCTTTCTCGCTCT
>LTAE01000390.1:29318-43277 GCA_001647135.1 Pontederia paniculata | reverse complement strand
CTCTCTCTCTCTCTCTCTCTCTCTCTCTCTCTCAAACTTTGTGTTTATGGATGCGTGTCTTCTGCTATTAAATTGCAGCCAGGTACAGTTTTGAATTATACAGAGAAAATATGAAGGTAATCAATTAAGCTAGAGAGAGAGAGAGGGTGGGTGGGGGACCTCTGAAAGAAGTATGGAAATGAAAGGGACTGTAGAGAAAAGTTAGGGGACACTATTTCCTCTTTGGTGGAATTTGGCAGTGTACCTTTTCTTTTCTTTTCTTTTTTTTTCTTTGGTGTTGCTGTAGCTGTTGTGTTCGTCACATGTATTTTTGGCTTGTAGAGCTCTTTGTGCATTGAATCAGCTGAAAAGCTTGGATAAAGTAAATAAGAGGTCAAAGCTAGAGAGTATTGGACCACATCCTTCCTACCCTTCCTTTTGAAAATATAAAGTTTTTTGGGGCTTATGCATACAGTATGAGCTTTCGAGTAACTCAATTTGACATTATCTATGCATGTGCATGTTTGGGATTTAGTTGGTGAATCTAAAGAGATTCGACTGACCACTTTCAAAGTGTAAAGCTAATTCCATTTGGCGACTTCTTTCTTGTTATGCTTTTTAATAATGTAGAAGTCAATGAAAGAGATTTTGAAAGACATTTATTTTATTCTTATTGTAGGCGCACTTAATTGGTCATTGGGAGATAACAAAATTTTGGCAACGAAATGCTAAGCAGGCTCTTTAGCGCTCATAATGACTGTCAGATTTAAATCTAACAAGTCCGAGATGAGAGTTTTTTAAAATTTTTTGAAGTTTCTCCGTACCGTCCATCTAAATTCAACTGTTCAAATTATTTCTCCTTTTAACAAAACCCTCTCACACCCATTTCAACCTTAAAGTTTCTCTCTCTTGGTGGTTGCACATCCTTCCGATCCCGCATCAATGGTGTGTTGATGCCGGCTAGAAGAGTTTGTCCTTGCATAGGGGACGAGGATCCTGATGGCGATGGATGAGAGAGAGGAGAGCGCCAACGCCTTCCCCGTGGTGCCTCTACAACATCGTCCACTCGGGTTCCGACGAAGGGGACGAAGCCAAGGACACGATAATCCTTCTATACGCTCGACCCTCGGCTCATGTCTACTCCTCCATGGACACCATAGGTTTGAATCAGAACCACCACAAATACATTATGAACAATTGCTTGTAACATAAGCTCTCAAGAGCTCTCTCTAAATAAATATTGACAATTAAGATCTAATGTTGTTGTGAGAAACATTAACATACTTCCTAGGCAAACTAGGCCTTAGATCTTGATAATAGGCCAATTCCTCCTGTTTAACAGCAGAGGTCTCTTGCAACTTGAGGAGGGGCATTTTGCTTATGAGCAGACAAATTGTTGCATCAATCCAAATGATTTAGTTAGATAATTAGGCCAAAAAAAAGGAAAGTAAGGCATAATTACTACTTTTTCATTCACAAAATAGGAAGGAACATCATGGATTTGGAACTGAGGAGGATTATGTGCCTGATTGGCATGTACTAGAGACAAGTAGTTGTAGAATTTTCAATTTTGGCATGCAACTTATTTTCTGCCTCTCTATGCAAGAAAAAAGTAAATTTTGCTTGGTCATTATGGTTTTGGATGTTTATTTTGGACCTCTGCAGGTTACATGTCTACTCGAGTACTCATGTACCATATATTTATCATTGTTTGATTGTTGTGTGTTGATGCCAAGGGCGGTGCCACGTGCCTGCCCGTGCATGCACGTGCAGGCACGGGAAAAAATATATGAATATATATATATATATAGTGACATGTCCTCATACAACTACTGAATAGCTCAGTTGGAAGAGTGATTTTTGCTTTGCCATCACGTCTGGTGTCCGAAGCACATCAATGACACTTTTTATCCTTTTACAGTACAATTCAATTCATTTTATATATACATATTTTATTATTAATTCATAATTTTAAAAAGTTTTGGTATTTACAAACTTTTATGTATTATTTTTTGTCTTTAGCTTACTAATCAATTGTCATCCACTCAATTGATTTTTTTATTTCTGTAACTTCTTGTACTTTAATTTTTCATACATTATATTCACAAATTTTGATATATTATATTTTTGTCATGAATTTATTTACTTTTGTTATAGTTTTTTTATGAAAGATATAATTGGACACTTTATATTTATATTATAATTCATCGATACCATTTGCACAATATATTAAATTAAATTTTTTATAAGGTTTTGCATAGTTATACATTTTCTATAATAATATATTATATTTTCATGCAATCTTTAACATTTGAATAATTAATCATAAATTTTATTATGCATAATATTTTTACAGCTAATGTATTTGTGATTAGTGGCATATTTCTCTTATTAAGTTTTATTATTATAAAATTTAATTTTTCAATTTACACAAATCTAGAAATATTATGGTTGATGAAAAATACAAAAAAAAATATGTGAAAATGAGTTAATTAAATTATTTTTATTATTATCTAGATAATTAGTAAGTGAACCCACTAAATTTTTTTCTAGCTCCGCCACTGGTTGATGCTAATTATAATTTTATCTGCAATCAAATCAAGATGGACACAAAGGTTTTCGCTGGAGATGGCAAGCATGTTATTTGTGTCTGTCAACAAGTTGAGAGCCTACATGCTAGTCATGGGAAGCCACTACTATGGCTTCACTAAGAGGTACCTTGTCAAGAAGCCATTGGCTATGGCCATTCTATCGTGCCCCATAATTGTTGCATTATTCATCTAGGTTCTTGTATGTTGTTGCATTGTTAATCTAAGTTCTTGTGTGATAATTTGCAGGGCTCTTCTGGGGAGTATCAGCGATCACTATGCGCGAAATACAAATCGTTAGGATCTCATCACCAAGGGTCATGAAGGTTAAAAAGTTGTTATTGTGTTCTTGTTGTCAACTTATGAAATAAATTTGTTATTTGTACAGTTTGAGAAAAGATGCCCTTCAACATATTTGTCACTTAAGAATGGTAGTTACTTCTACCATTGAATTGATCATGCTATCGGAAATAAGTTTTATTACATATCCATCTTCTAGGTTAAAGATACTCTGAATTATGAAACTATAAGATGCTCTCGTTATAAAAAAATGTCGGTCACATGTTATACATTCAAAACACTTGCCAAGTAAAACCATCCAACACAAGCAACAATTAAGGTTTGAAGTATTATCAATATGAAATATTACTTTCCCTATCCACTATATGAATCAGAATATTAATAGTTCAAAATATTTAAACTTTTTTACCAGAAGTTTGTAAATGCATATTGTGATTTACTTGACATGTCAACCATGATTGGGGACGAGATAGTAACATCAAAATAGCAAAAAACATGTAATTTTGAAGATTATACAACGGAACTTGCCGAAAACCTGGACACCATACATTTGGATAGTCACAACTTGTAAAACATTGGACAAACATGAGCTCGATGAAGTATCAAGATCAATTGAGCCTCAAGTCCTTTACTAGTAGACTTGTCCATAAGACTGAGTCACAACTTGTAAAACATTGGACAAACATGAGCTCGATGAAGTATCAAGATCAATTGAGCCTCAAGTCCTTTACTAGTAGACTTGTCCATAAGACTGTGATTCAGAAATCTTATTGGGTTAATATTGACATTAGCACCATCAAGAACTCATCAACTAATTGTGATATATGAACTCGGTTTTGTTTTAACTCAGGATGAAGTGTAGTAGATTTGAACTCAAGTATATATCTTCCTTCCGAACTTCAGTAAGTTACTTAGTTGATTAGCCATTTAAATGAAGTGCATGGTTGTTTAAAGTGAGTAGAAATTTAACTCAAAAAGTGACAAGAAATGATTCCACATTCCATTCGCAAACAAAGAAGGAAACAATAACATGTGGGAGACAGAGAACATGTAACATAAGGAAAGATAGTTTTAGAATTTGAATTCAAGCAAATTGCATTGTCATGTAATTTAACAGAGTCACTTTTTGTGCAAATGAAATCAAAACTAAATACATTAAGGATATGAATGTGTTCTCGAGCAATATAAAAGATTTCCAACACTGCAAAATATTTTAATAATATGACAGTCATAGTTAATTGATACATCTTTAATTTTAGCTTTCGAGCACCATGTTTTACTCTTCCATCTCTGAGCTGGAGTTGGCATTTTCTTCTTCTTGTGCTTTCGTGCATACATCTGGTTTCTCTGTGTTTCTGTTCAAAATGCGGCGAGTATATAGGAACTGAGGGCCGAGCGTATAGAAGGATCAGCAAGTATCAGCGTGCCCCTAGCTTTGTCCCCTTCACTGGAGCCTAAGCGGATGATGTTATAGAGGCACCACCGGAGGGCATTGACGCTCTTCTCGCTCTTGTCCATCGCCACCTGGATCATCCTCCCCTTTGCAAGGATTAAATGCTTCTAGCCGGCAACAACCACTACAAGAGTTATGACCATTAGCGACAAAAATATCTGTCGCTAGTTTATCGCTTTAATAATCAGTGACGAATTAGCGATAAACCGGTGACAACAACAAACTATAGCAAAAATTAGGTCGCTATTAGTGACAGATAGTTCTGTCGCTAAAACTATTGCTAAAACTGTTGCTAAGTCATAGTTACACCGTAGCCAATATGTCATTATCCCGCCCTTATTTTAAAAAAAAATGGTCTCTAAAACGTCGCTAGGTTGTCGCTAACTTGTTGATGACATGTCGCTATTTTGACACTAAGTATCATAGTATATGAAAAAATATATCGATATTCCGTCGCTATTCTATCGCTAATCTGTCACTATTATGTCACTAATTATCAAAACAACATAGAATGTTACATCTATTTGTAGAAAAATCCTTATATACAACATGGTATCATCATATCAAACAAATATATTCATTCATGCACAAGATAATAAAGATGCTATATAAAAGTAATAAAATTCAAAGTAACACAACATAAGTTTCTAAGTACCCATTACAGAAATTAAGTCGACAACACATGTTTGAAAGTATCACAACATAAGTTTCTAACACTATGTCAAACACAACATAATCTAATTATCGGACGGAGGAGTGCGAGGAGCATAATAGCCTCGAATCAAACTAAGGACCTCCAACTTTAGTGGCGTAAATCTCTCATCTACCACCTCCACCACAAGGTCCTTCATCCCAGCCATAGTCGCAGGGGTTGGTTCGACGGTCGAACTACACGAAGGATCGGAGATAGAAGCAACACTCGTTTGTTTCGAATTCAATCTTCCTTACCCACGAATTCAACCCTCATTAGTAAGTCCTGCAACTTCTTTCCATACCTCCTCATCGACGTCGGGGATTGAATCCGCACTATCCTCGTACTTCTCCGCCATGAACAAATTGTATGTCTCATGTAAATGAAAATAATTACTTCCATACCAAATACTTAAGGATAAATATTTTGAATGAGTGTTATAAAATTATACCGCAATTTATTTTGCTTGCTCCGAGATGAACTGGTTTGTCTTCTTATTGTTGTAAACTTCTTTGTACACCGTTCGGAAGTCAACTTTGTTAAACTTCTTTGTATACTGTTCGGAAGTCAACTTTGTCGTCGCTCGCCAACTCCTACGACAATGACATTTCATATATTAAAACATTTACTCAAAGTGATTAACAATAATAAACAATATTTATATAATTTTAAAAAAATATTATTTTTCGTTTATGCTCTATGAACCCAATAGAGCCTCCACAATGGCGTGCCACATTCGGCTTAGACAATCTATTATTTTTATCGGTTGTTGACTTCTCCTGATATTCAGGTGACACTCTACATTGAAAGCGATAAATGTTGACAAAAAAGTTAAATCTAATCTAATTATTAAATATGAACTTACCATGTGTCGCAAAGAGAAGACCAAACTTCTTTAAAAATATGCGGTGTAGGTCTGTCATTTGCTTCGAGAATGTTACCGTTGGTCACAAGTCTTGCATCTCGTCGATAGTTGAATAATACTCCTTTGAGATGATGCGAAGCTACAGTATTGAAGACCTTCCTTATTATACCATCAGGAAGATATTCCTCCCATTTATAGTCGGCCTATAAAGACAATTTGTTATTATTTTGTAAACTAATTTCAAGTAGTTGGACTTAAAATAATTTTACCTTAAACGCATTATACATATCATCTCGATAAGGCAACAAAATGTCCTTCTACTTACCACAGCCTACTGGAAGCCTCGAAAGAACAAACTCGTTGTTTTTTCGATGAATGCATCTCGAGATGAAAGCAGATCTAAATCATATAACATCATATTGATTAATACATTTAACATTATATTCATATATTAAAAACTTATTTTTAATAAATCATATATTATCAACTCACGGATTATTCTTGTCATTCACTGTTACTCCGGTAATAGGTATAATGTTATACAGGTTTCGTTGGGATGATGAAAAGTCAACATTAATATTGTCTGAAATAAAATGTTGGCAATAGTAAATATAGATAAAAAATTAAATTTAAAAGTAACATGATTAAATATGAACAATAAATAGTAAAGTTACCTGTCTGATAGTCAAGACCGACGACGAGCTCATCCTCGACCCCTGATGGAGTGTGATGACTTGTGTCGTTCCCACGAGCTCTCCCACGACCACGAGGAGGTATAACCTATAATAGCATATAAAAATAATTACGCATAACATGTCAAAACATATAAAACATAATTAAAAAAGTATTTGTTAGAAAAATAACTTATTCAAGAGTTTGAAAGTGACTCATATATTTCTTTATCAGTGGTCTCATTATCATTTATATATTATTTATCTTCTACTTCAAGAGGCCGACGTATTTCATTAATGTTCACTTCTTCCATAGGACCATTTCTCTCAAATAATATGTTATTTCATCATCGTGGGCTACGTTTATTACTCCCTTTGATTTTCCATCAAAGTGTTGAATATGTTATCAAAAACATTCTTTTCCACATGCATAACATCTAGATTATGCCACATTAGGTTTGAGGACGAATATGGCAAATTGCAAAAAGTACTTCTTTTTTCCCAATTATGATCAATGTCATATCCAGGTGGTCGAATTGTGGATGTCTTCAGCCTAAAAGTTATAGGAAATCGCATTAACTTGCGACAATGCTTCGAGACTACTCATTCTGATTGATGGTAATTTTCTTCCACAGTTGCCTTACGAAAAGAGTTTTTATCACGCCGCATCAGGTGATCGATCAACAATAATATTCGATGACAATCAAACCAACACACATTCCTATAGTGTTTCAAGTAAAATGATTGTGTGTTTTTCCCACACAATGGACATACAAGTTTTCCTTTAGTGCTCTATCTATTTAACATTCCATATGCAGGAAAGTCATTAATCGTCCATAACAATGCCACTTTCATAATAAAATTTTGTTTTTTTGAGATGTCATATGTCAAAACTCCATCCTTTCATAACATTTTCAATTTATCAACAAGAGGACTGAGATACATATCTATACTCTTGCTCGACGACTTTGGACCAGGAATCATGCAAGTAAAAAATATGTGTTCCCTACGCATGCACATACTTGGTGGAAGGTTATAAGGAGTAACAAATATAGGCCAATATGAATATGATGTTGTTGAACCCCCAAATGGATTGAAACCATCAGTGCAAAGACCTAATCGTATATTGTGAATATCTGCAGCAAAATTAGAATGACGATTGTTAAAATATTTCCATACTTCTGCATCAGAAGGGTGTATCATAACTGAGGAATCACTTCGCACCCCTCTGCATGTCATCGCATAAATTGTGCAGTATTCTAGAATAAAAATAAGCGTTGAAATTCTGAGATGATTGAAAAATATCTGAATATTGCAACAGTAATATCTCTTTAATTAGCATTAGAATTTGACTTTGGTTTGAATCTTGGCTCACCGAATTACATAACAACTTGTTAATTCGCTATGCTCCTTGTAATAAAATATGTAATGGTTGCGGCAAGCATCAATCTTCTGGTACTCTAAGTCAGGTTCACTTATCATTCTGTTGCATTTATAATAATTTTCAGGTAATTTTTCAGAAGCATGCAACATACTCTTGATAATGCAAATCATTCTGTCAAAGCACTTCTTCCTCATATTATATTCGGACTTCAAATTAATCAATTGTGAAAAGAAAATAACACACTTTGTTGCTCGCAACCATTTCAAAGAGGCTCGTCTGTATTTTTTAAAAGATTATAAAATTTTGAAGTTGAAGGATTAGGAGTTTCTTCTCTTTGTTCATTCTCTCGATAAAATGTATCACCAACTTCTACATCTCGCACCATATCAATATATGGATTTGTCGAAGTTTCCATAAAATTGTTTTGATAACTTGAACTTTCATCTTTCCAATATTCTTCACCATGCAAAGTCCAATACAGATAATCCACTCAAAAACTATTTCGATATAAATCTATCTCGACATTATCTTATTTTCAATTTCTTATTCTTACAATTTGCACATAGACAACGAATGCGACTAAGAGAATCGGCAAAACTGCATTCTTCATATGGAAATTTTAAGAATTCATCAAATCTGTCCTTAAATTTTTCACAAACATAACCCTTATCATCTTTTCATTGAAAAATTCAATTTCGATCAGGTCGCATTATACTACATAAATATGAACGAAACTTAATTAAATATGAGTTGAACATAATTAAATATGAAAAAAATAAGATTACAAATATTAAAAATTATTCGATATTCACTAAACATGAGTACAAATGAACCTAAACATGATTAAATGTAAAGAAATATAATTACATATGAACGAAACATAATTATATATGAACAAAACATAATTATATATGAACTTATGGGAGGAGGCGGCGCGTGCCCTCCTCATTGCCGAGAGGAGGAGGACGCCGCCTTCCTCTCTTTGAGGAGGGCGGGTGCCACCCTCCTCACAGCTGTGAGGAGGGTGTGTAGAAAAAATTGAGGCTAGGGGGATTTTAGGGCACTCGAATTAGTGATAGAAATTTTATCGCTAACCCGTCGTCGGGTCCGCCTCTATTAACGACAAACATTTTTTGTCATTATTTCTATCGCTAGCATGTCATATTTTAAAAAAAAATAAAAAAAATGGTCAACTTATCTTATTGTTGAGGAGTCGTTAAATTGTCGCCATTAGCGATAGCTTAACGACAACTATTTCTGTCGCTAAACAACTATCGCTAATTCGTCATATTCTTGTAGTGGTGATAATTGCTCACCTAGTCATGTTTTCCAATGTATATTCAACATAGTTTACATACATTTCATTAGCATAATAATGCATATTTTCTATTTCATTTATTTTATCTTACGTAATGAGTCATCATCTACATAATATGTATTTTCTATGTGTCTAAGGGTTGTTGGATGAATGACGGAGGAAGGATCAAAGAAAATGGTGAAAGGGGTAAAAAGTAAATTTCGATCACGGTCGTGACGTCTCCGTCACGGATCGTGACATCACCTGCTAAAATGGGTTCGCTTCGATCACGACCATGATGTTTTGTCATGGGCCGAGACAGTATATACAAAGGAGATCTAGCTTCGGTAACAGCCATGACAATTCTATCATGGGTCGTGACATTACTTGATGAAGAATTTCCCTTCAGTCACGGTCGTGATTTCCATATCACGGGCCGTGACATCCTGAGATTTTGTTCGATCACGTCCGTGTCGCAGGCGTGACGCACTAAAGCCGTTGGTCATTGCCGTGATTTCCATGTCACGTGTTGTGACACATGATCGCCATGTCACAACTCTTCAGTCACGGCCGTGATTATCGGATCATGGGCCCTGACATATGTGCAGGCAATACCACCCGTTCGGTCACGACCGTGATTTCTCTATCACGGGCCATGATAGATCCCGTGAATAGAGAAACGTTCGATCACAGTCGTGACTTCTCTATCACGGGCCATGATAGACCCTGTGAATAGAGAAACATTCGATCACGGCCGTGACATGTCACAGGCCTTGACACTTTGCGAGATTTTGTATATAATATGATTTTGGTGTATTTTTTGACGGTTCTGATTTTCTATCAACCATAGTCTAATCCTAGATTATTTCCATCACCCCAAGGCTTCTCCATTCCTATAAATAACACCCAAAATCCTAGAGAAAGGATGTTTGGAGTCTGGGAGAACTTAAAGAAGGAGAAGGCGAAGTGCTACAAGATTGATGATCGTCAAGAAATCCAAGGTGTAAATATTCTGTATTATTTTATTTATAATTATTCATGTATCATCTTCTCCCATCTATACAAAGGATGAACTCTCATGTTTTAGATTCATTTTCTTTTGGAGATTTTTTCTTGTAAAAAGAGAAAGTGAGTATTCTAGATTTTGTGGATATCAATTTGAGTTATTTTTCAATCTCTTGTGCATGCCTTTGTTGGATTCCTCTAAAATATTTTTCTCGATTAATGATTTATGAATAAGTTATCATCTTGGACAAGAATAATTTATTTGCAAGTCATTTGATCTTAGAAATTTATTTATTCTTTATACATTGCATGCCACATTTGGTGTCATCCTGGATAAGAGCGTTGGGTGTGAGGTCTGTGAATTTGACATCCTGGATAGGACCAGTTATCTTTAAATTTGATTAAGTATATGCTTCATGGATAGGACATCTGAATTTCAGTGAAACCTAATCCTCTTGGGAATGACTAAGAACTCTAAATTTGATTTATAAAACTCAGATTTCTCTTTACTTAATTCATTTGACTCCATGTCCAAGTCATCACAATTTTGACACTTCATTGTTAGATCTTTACCAATGTTTTACTTTTTATTTTATTAAATAATTAAATCACCAAGTCAATGTACCCCTCTCATTAGTTTAGTAAATTAATATTTGGATAATAATTTTCTCGTGGGATTGACACTCTATTCACTCTTTATTACTTGATACGATTAGTACACTTGCTAACGATTTTATCTGCATAATTAGCACGTATCAAGTGGACACGCCATCGATGCTTGGGATTGAGAGGATGTGAAGCCACGAAGAGAGAGAAACTTTAGGGTTTAAATGGGGTGTGGGAGGGTTTTATTAAAAGGAGAGATAATATGGATCGTTGAATTTAGATGAATGGTGCTGAAAAACTCTGAAAAGTAAAAAAAAAGACTCATCTCGAATCATCATTTAAATTTGACGATCATTGTGAGCGCTAAGGAGCTTGTATAGCATTAGTGCTAAGCAAGCTCCTTTTCCCCAATCACAAATGATGTTAAAAGGGATGGACTTTATTTTTTAAGTCCTTTATTTAAGTTCGTAATCTCAAATGATTACAAACTAGTTAGCCTTTATTTAAGTCCTCATGAAATTTAGATTCCTACATCAACCAGAAATCCTGAATGATAAAAAAGAGATAAAGAGAATATGAATCAAATAAAAAAGAATCATAATAAAATAGTTTAAAAGATCAAACTCCATATCTAAAAGATACAAAATTTTGAGTAATTTTTTACTCAGCATCTAATAAATCAAACTACGACTTGAATTATCCAATTGATTGATAGGACTTTTATACTTTGCTAATATATTTGGGCGGGCATTGACCCTCTTGATCAACCCCTAGTAGGGGTGAGCATAACCGAGTTCGCTCAGGAATGAGGTCATCTCGGTCCCGACCTCATTTTTATCGAAAAAAAGAAAACAAGTATCATTCTCCTTCTAGTTACAATCAAGATTAGGATCAGAACGTCTCGTTTTGAATTAGGAAATTAGATTGAGACATCATGTTTGTCTCAAATTATTTCTAAAATTATTTAAACACAAAAATATATTATCATATTATAATATATAATTAAATTAATATGTACCAAATTCATAGATATATAATTGTATTACCAAATATATAAGTTAATATTACCATAATCAAATAATTAAATATATACTATCAAAAGTAATAATAATGTAATATATAATATTATTACAATTTTTATTGTAATAGAATATCAAGTCAGGTCAATCGTGTATTTGAATAATAATCTACTTTTGACATGAATTATATCAAAATTTTTGAAGCTTAACTCAATCCCGATTCGAGTATTAATTGGTCCGAAAAAATTAAAAAAATTGATCGGTCTGAATCAAGATAGTCAAATTTTCGGTCCCATGCTCACCCCTAACTCCTAAATTTAAATGGGGGCGACTCTACTGGTTCCCCTCGGATGGCTGCGGTCCACCTAGTCCGCATGCCGTATAAGTTTGAATGGAGAATACTCGTTTGGTTTAGCCACTCCCAATGCCAACCCACGGTGCCTCACCACCCACTTGGCTTATCATTTCCTCGTCATGGCTATATCATCGACAATCTGCCATAGTTACATGCTTTTAATATTGTGCCGATCATATTTAAATTCATAGTGTCATACTATATTAGTTTATTGCAAGTATAAAGCGAGGAAGAAGAATCACAGACATAAGAGCACATGCAAATTTAACAAGACATCTTTATTTAGACTTCGTCATTGGTGGCACTGAAGTTAAAAGAATTAGAAATATAATTCTTCATATGGAAGGTCGTGCCTTGGATCCTCTAAGTTCTCCATAGGGCTTGTGTTATTAGTTAGATAATGAAAACCACTCACTATAAGGCATAGATGGAGGCATAAATGTGAACAATATATGAGATTACATCTATTCCTTATTTTTGTCATTTCGAATTTTGAACTCCTAAACTAATTGAGAAGCTCTTATTCCATATGAAGAGACAAGTCGAATCCCAACCAAATATGAAATTAGATAACTAACACAATAGAAACATGTAATTCTAACCACATGGAAAAATAAAAGTATAATCAATTAAGCTGCAATTCAAACATTAAATCTAAAATATATAAAACATTAATAAAAGTTCTAGTCAGCATCCAACACTAATGATGATCTATAAGTAGGTCAAACCTCGCTCCGGAGTTAACTATGGTGTGGAAAATATTGCTAAACCCTAGTTAATTAGTTCAATCTGAGTGCGTTAATTTTTTTTCCTTGAAATTTAATTGATAACTTCACTAACCACCATCAATTCAACCATGCACTTTTTGGTCAATAAATATTTTTTTGTCCCATGAGTCGATGTTCAAGAGCCTATGATTATAAACGGAAGAACCACTCACACATTTATTTAGCTTTTAAGTTGGGTTAGTTTTACCATGTAAATAACATAGTTACCCTTCTTATTTGTAAAAAAAATGTAAATAGTATGTATAATATAATCATTCTCCACGTGAGATCTCTCTACAAGCCAATCTTGAGCATTCGACTCTAGTGATCGATCTAATGTGATAAATCATACATATAAAGTCACGTGTTAAAGATATCTGTTGAAAATAGCAGATAAACTAATCATCCAATCTTTACTATCGTGTGTCAAAGATATCTTCAATATTTTTTAAAGGTTATATCTATAAGTTCTCTATTTTATAGGTGGTTGTCTAATCTCCATCATATATATAATTTTTAAAGTGATTATGTACTCTGACGATTTTTGACATAAAATTTTAAAAATACTCTACAATGATCATGAACGTAAGATATTTATCTTCAAACTATGTAAATTATGTACACATTTTTTTATGTAAATTTTGTGATCTTTTTCTTTTTATTCTTTCTTATTTTTCAACAATATCTTAGAGTTCATTCTACCGTAACTAGCCAAATACATTATGATTGATCATATATATATATATATATATATCGTGGGCGGGCGAAGGAAGATGAGAAAGAACGCGGAGAAAAAATTGAGGCTAGGGGGATTTTAGGGCACTCGAATTAGTGATAGAAATTTTATCGCTAACCCGTCGTCGGGTCCGCCTCTATTAACGACAAACATTTTTTGTCATTATTTCTATCGCTAGCATGTCATATTTTAAAAAAAAATAAAAAAAATGGTCAACTTATCTTATTGTTGAGGAGTCGTTAA
>LTAE01000390.1:0-28998 GCA_001647135.1 Pontederia paniculata | reverse complement strand
GTCATCTTTCAGCAAAAGCTCAATTTCTTACGTTTTTTTCTTTCTTTTTTGATCTATTTTTGAAGATTTTGTTCTTGTTATGTGAGCAAATTATAATTTTATTTTTTGATCATCCACTTGGACGTCCCATCTCCAAAAGAGCGAAGGTAAACTCTTGGGCACGTCGTGCAAGGTGTGGGGGGTGAATCAGACATTAGTGCAGTAATTGCCTATTAATTGTTTTTTTTTGTTTATGATGACCTGGTTCGATCAGTAATTGCCTATTAATCTTTCTTTTGTTTATGATGAGGTTTGGAGATTTGTTAGTTAAAGATTTGTTTGATTATAAGAGACATTGTTATGAATAAAGCATCCAAACACTTTAGAAATAATTCCATAACAGAATTTTTTCAAAGGAAGAAACTTTTTAAAAAGTGTATTCCTTTAGGAATTTTAAAACTTTGGATACATTTCTTAAAGTGCCAAACAGGCTCTTAATACTATTATTTGCTATGTATTCTACTCTTTATTATTTTTATATAATGAAAAATGACAACTAACACAAAATATGGAAGATGAAAAGCCTTATTTCTCTCTCCATAAAAGAATTCTACTTATTTTCAATATAAATTATTTTTTCGTCCATTATAATCTATTTTTTTTTAGTTATAGCATTTTCTTCTTCTTTTTTTTTTGGGTTATACAATTTGCTTTCAATTACTTTTTTTTATCTTTCATTATATATAGTGTACAATTGACTTATTATTTACATCTTAACTATTATTATATCATCTGACGTCAACAAACTTTAATTGTTTTATTTTGCTGGTGTAGCTCATCAAATATTTTAAAAAACAACTTAAATTTACTGATCATGACAAACATAACGAATGATCTATTCATAATATTTAATTTAAGTAAGTCTACATTAAGAATTAAATAACTAATATTGAAGAAATTAAATGTAAGAAAAAAAATTATACCAGGATTAAAAAGAAAGTTTATTCACTTATTTACATGTGTTGGTCTTTTTATGGGAAGAGATGTAGAATTAAATTTTGGGTATGTGTAGTTAAGGTTTGAGAAGAAGTGTTATAAATTTTATTAGAATAAATTAAATAGGGGTAAATTTGATAAAATGGAGTGGCATTAGAATTAATATGTACCAAATTTCATTAAATTAATATGTGCCAAATTTCATTAAATTATCAAACTCATGATAATTTAATATGTACCAAAATTCATTAAATTATTTAAACCAAATTTCATTAACTTATATATTAAATTATCAAATATATAAGTTAATATTACCATAATCAAATAATTAAATATATACTATCAAAAGTATTAATAATTTAATATGTAATATTATTACTATTTTTATTGTACTAGAATATCAAGTCAGGTCAATCGGGTATTTAAATAATAATCTACTTTTGACCTGAATTATATCGAATTTTTTTAAGCTTAACGAGTATTAATTGATCCGAAAAAAAATTTTAAAAAAAAATGATCAGTCTGAATCAAGATAGTCGAATTTTCTGTCTATGCTCACCCCTAACCCTTACATTTAAATAAGGGCGACTCTACTGGTTCCCCTCATATGGGTGCGGTCCCATAGTCCGCATGCCGTATAAGTTTGAATGGACAATACTCATTTGGTTTAGCCACTCACAATGGCAAACCACGGTGCCTCACCATCCACTTGGCTTATCATTTCCTCGTCATGGCTATATCAACGACAATCTGCCATAGTTACATGCTTTTAATATTGTGCCGATCATATTTAAATTCATAGTGTCATACTATATTAGTTTATTGCAAGTATAAAGCGAGGAGGAAGAATCACACACAAGAGCACATGCAAATTTAACAAGACATCTTTATTTAGACTTGGTCATTGGTGGCACTGAAGTTAAAAGAATTACAAATATAATTCTTCATATGGAAGGTCGCGGCTTGGATCCTCTAAGTTCTCCGTAGGGCTTGTTATTAGTTAGACAATGAAAACCACTCACTATAAGGTACAGATGGAGGCATAAATGTGAACAATATATGAGATTACATCTATTCCTTATTTTTGTCATTTCGAATCTTGAACTCCTAAACTAATTGAGAAGCTCTTATTCCATATGAAGTAAGAGACAAGTCGAATCCCAACCAAATATGAAATTAGATAACTAACACAATAGAAACATGTAATTCTAACCACATAGGAAAATAAAATATAATCAATTAAGCTGCAATTCAAACATTAAATCTAAAATACATAAAACATTAATAAAAGTTCTAGTCAGCATCCAACACTAATGATGATCTATAAGTAGGTCAAACCTCGCTATGGAGTTAACTATGGTGTGGAAAATATTGCTAAACCCTAGTTAATTAGTTCAATCTGAGTGCGTTAAATTTTTTTCTTGAAATTTAATTGATAACTTCACTACTCACCATCAATTCAACCATGCACTTTTTGGTCAATAAATATTTTTTTTGTCCTATGAGTCGATGTTCAAGAGCCTATATATAAACGGAAGAACCACTCACACATTTATTTAGCTTTTAAGTTGGGTTAGCTTTACCATGTAAATAACATAGTTACCCTTCTTATTTGCAAAAAAAATGTAAATAGTATGTATAATATAATCATTCTCCACGTAAGATCTCTCTACAAGCCAATCTTGAGCATTCCATTCTAGTGATCTAATCTGATAAATCATACATATAAAGTCAAGTGTTAAAGATATCCGTTGGAAATAGCATGCAGATAGACTAATCATCTAATCTTTACTATCGCGTGTGAAAGATATTTTTAATATTTTTTAAAGATTATATATATAAGTTCTTTATTTTATGGGTGGTTGTCTTATCTTCATCATATATATAATTTTTGGAGTGATTATATACTCTGACGATTTTTGATATAAAGTCTTAAAAACTCTCTATGATAATCATGAACGTAAGATATTTAACTTCAAATTATGTACATATTTGTGAATTTTGTGGTCTTTCTCTTTTTATTCTTGTTATTTTTCAACAATATCCTAGAGTTCATTCGACCGTAACTAGCCAATACATTATTATTGATTATATATATATATATATACATATATAACGCTCTTTATCATGATCAAACACCTTTAAAATTATACGAATTTAAAAAAGGCCAATTGCATAAAAAACATTTGTTGAAATTATTATTTAAACACAATTGTTAAATATTAAAGGTATGCAGATCGGATCGTCCTATTCGAATATTCATGACCAAGTACTGAAATATTATGATACCTGTATAGGATCGTACTCGATGAGTATCAAACAAATGAATTAATTTTTTTTGAAAAAAAAAATACGCTGTAGCTTACAGGCCAGAACACTTAGGAGCGGACCTAATGTTTGGAAGGCCCAATAAAGGGTAAGAATGGGCTGCAATGTCTTCTGCAGCTTAGTAGTAAAACTATATTTTTTTTCATGTGAATTATAGAAAGAGAAAATTTTCTCATGTGTTCATTAGATAATTTGAAAGCATCAAACTATCTTTTTAAAGTGTTAATATTTATTTAGGGGATTATTTTATTGTCTTTGAGCCTACTTTAAATTTCCATTGGACTCACGAATATTTTTATAACAATGCGAAATTATTTAACGTAGTTTATCTTTCAAGACTTGAAAAATCAAATTCAAAACCATTATATATCTTTTTCATCCATCAAAATTCGAAGTCTCTATCGAAGTGAACCTATAATAATAATTTAATACTAAGACGTAATTAGTCTAATGCGGTCGTGGATGATGCCTCGGAGCCCGTTGGCCATTAGTTTGGTTTGTATGATATATTTCAAAGTCTAATACTAATACTTATAGGTCATTATTCATTAGTGAATTGTGTCTAGGATTTTTGTCTCAAGAACTAGTGTCGTTTACTGTCGGCAAGATATTTTGTGCAACAGAGATAATTGAAATAATCAAATTTATTTATTTTATCTGATCATGAATAATTAAAATAAAAACTATTTAAAATGAGATAAATGATTTCCAAACATTTTTTTTTATTTAACTTCTGTGTATATTAGTAGACTAAAAAATATTGGTTCAAATGTCATAATAGAGCTTATATATTCTTAGTTTTGTAAATTTTTTTTTGTATATGTATCTCTTTGTAGAAAGGATAAGATAGTCGATTTTGAAGATGTTTGTCCGCATATTTTTATTTTTAAAAAGCGAATTAGAATTTCCATAATCATATAGATCCTACTATTTTTCAGATGTTATAACATATTTTAAGATAAAATGGTAAATTAAGATGTAGCTAACCTTTATCCCTAGAAACCACTTTCTAAAATGAAAAATAACCCAATTACCCAATAAAAAAGTTCCAAACGTGTCTCTTAACTTGCCTTGATATGATTTTCTAATTCTTATCACTATATTTTTTAACATTATTCATTAATTTAATAATTATCAAATTTCTATTTTATGAATTAAAAAAAATAAAATAATAAGATATGATCGTTATATTAATTTGAAATATAAAACTATTCAACATAAAACGTTATAAAAAGAAAAAAATATGGGTGTAGATTCTATCGGCAAGTTTTTTTATTAATTAAATAATATTTTAGTTTTATTTACCAAATTACTGAAATCCCTCAATTTTTTCATAATTTATTACTTTAATAAATTTATCGTGATGGTATATTGAATTTTTTTCTCTTGCCATTTTATTATTCAGGATGAATTAAATTATAATTAAATCCTATATTATAAGGATTTCTTCTTGTGGACAATTTTTATGTATATACAAACTTGAATTCAATTGTTACAATTTATTAAATTAACACAATAAATATAGATTAATATATATGAATTTAATCGTTTAATTTATAATCATAAATTATTAATAGAATAGCAACGAATGATCCACGTGAGAGCTCTGCAAAAACGTGAACATGCATTTTATAAATTTATAAATTATATTTGTAATTTATTTATGCTACGTGGAAGCACAAAGCCGCCACGTGTACGTCCACCACCTCTTCTTTTGTTTTGTTTTTTTTTCGGTAGGAAAAATTTAATGGTCCGCCACCTCTTCTGTTGTTAACAACTCTGACCACTCTTCCGTTCCACTCTCCATCTCCTCGACGTCCTCGTCGTCCTCCGACGCCACCGCCGATGGCCAACGACGTCGCCACTGGGAAGCGATCCGACGGTGACCTCCAACAGCCGACGGAAATCCATCTCGAATCCTCCGCCATGACCGACGGCGCTCCCGGAGATGAACCCGCCTCCGGCGGTGGCGGAGAGACCTTGTGGACTGTCCTCCGCGAATTCGTCGCCGGCGTCCTCTCTCCCCGAGACGACGAATTCGGCGACGTCTCGTCTCCGCCTCCCTCGATAGCCGGCAGGCTCAAGTCCTCCTGCCGCAAGACCGCTCCGCGGCTCCGCGAGGCTTCCGGGAAGTCTGCCCGGGACCTCGTCCTCTGGACTCGCCGCGGCAGTGCCATCCGCGCACTCCTCGTCATATCGGTGCGTTGTACTTTTAAATTTTCCAATTTCGTATGCATTTCATCGTTGATTTGTTACATTTCCATAATTTTTTCCCCTGCTCATTAGATATATTTTTGAGATAAAAGGTGTGGTATGTGGTTTGATGAATATAAGTTGTTTGTGAAATTTACCGAATGGAAGGCAGAAGAATTGAAGTAAATTACGTTTTTATTGCATAAGTGAAATCTTGATTCATCTAATAGGCATTAAATGAAAGCTTAAAGAAAGATGAGAGAACCTTCAAAAGGAAAGTTGGTTTTGCATCTGATATTCTTGTTGGTGCTATCTTTATCTTTCCTTGACAAATGTAATAATGGAGTTTCAAAGGAGAATTCTTGATGAAAAAATAAGATGCTTTAATACATTGTTTTGAGCAAAAAATTCACTGATGGCTTCTATGGACTAAGACAATGGAGGAGAGGTAATGATGACCATGGAGGGAGGCTTCTTTGAAGGTGACATGGTAATGAGTTTTCTGAGATGTACATGATCTTTTAATTCTTGGGATCCATGTTAAATTGCAATCAAATTTTGTGGGCAAAGGAAGTGATTGGAGACAAGATGGATTAAGGCTCATTCAGGAATCAAGGTGTCTATTGAGAAATTGTGAAATCACTTAAGAGGAATATGGTTTTCAAATAGTGATTGGAGGTGAAAACCTTCATGTGATTGTCATTGACTCATTGCAGTCATCGTATAGAGTTGTTCGAACTGTTTGACTTGTGCAGTTTTAAAATTCATCTGAATCTATAACCATTTAATTGTCATAGTAGTTATTAGTATATGACTGACTTCTTATTGAATATTAGTATATGAGGTCCTGATGATAAAATAAAGGGATTGGGTTCTGAACCGAATTCATCCTCTATGTTTTCCCCCTTTGTTAAAGATGTTTGAAACCAACAAACAACGTTAATTGTTGAATTGAGACTCTACGGTCCATCTACATGAATCTGCACCTTCTCCAACCTAAATTATGTCTTTATTTGACAATGTCAATTGATCTTGAGAATTTCCTGATGGGCTGGATTAGCTACAGATAGTAGTTTGATGATATAAATAAGCATGGTGATTCATGCAGATATTTATTTTTGTACCTGTGTATCTCGGGCCATTATGGATTGCCATATATTTTTCTTTCAACATTTGAATGTGATGCATTAATATATACTTTTCTAGTTGGCAAAAACTTACAATTTTCGAAAGATTTATTCTTGTTACACTCAAGCAATCCATCTGGTGAAAACCCTGGACATGGTGGGGTCAATTAGCTGCTTTCCTGTGATATTTCCTCATATTCTCAGCATGAACTAAATCAGTGTTGGAGATGTTGGGTGCAAGAACTTTTGCGGTGTGTTATTAACTTTTTTAATAAATTGCAGATTGGAACAATAATATTCCTTGCTTTGACGGGATTGCTGGTGTTCATGATTTTCATGTTGACAGCTACAATAAATGCTATTATCGTCTCCTTACTCATGTCTTTGGCTGTGGCCGGAGGTTTTCTAGCTGTCTTCTTTGCCTGTTTAACGGCAATATATATTGGAGCATTATCAGTTGCGATTTTCGTCATTTCAACTACAACTATCTCAACAGTTGTTGCAGTCATGATAGCTACTGGTAAGTATATAACATACTCTTACTCCATCTTATTGTCTAGAAAGGTAACAAGACAATGTTCTTTTTCTCTTTGTCATGCATGCATTCTCTCCCTATTTTGAGTACTGACATATTCTCTCTGCAGGGTGGATTGGATTTTTTTGGGTTGTCTGGGCTGTTGCTAAGAAAAGCTTGCATCTGACTAAGCATTCTCTTAACGTGACAGCTACTGCTTTATCATCATATTCTGCTTCTCGAAATGCAAGGCCAGATGAGTCGACAAAATCAAAATCTGCATATTGATGTCGATTTATCTTCAATTCTACTACTCCATATATTGCTGTGATAGCTTAATTGCTGTAGCCGAACATTTTACCGATGTAGAAAAGGTTGCTTGGTCTGTGTTTATGTTGCAATTTTATATAAGCTAGCCAATGCGTTTGCATATGTACGTTCTTTGACTTAGAGATGTTAATGTATTAGTTTATACAAATTTGTGGTGATTGACGGAAAACTTTTATTCTAGTTAATTCTTAAGGCCCTGTTTGGTTAGGGTTGCAAAAAGAAGAAAAAAGTAAAGAGTAAGATAGTCTTGCTTCATGCAATAATAAGCTTACTCGAGCAAAACGGGGCCTAGGTTTGTAAGGTTGTGACTAAGTCACATATTTTCAAGTATTTGATGCACATATAAATTTGTTGATAAAAGTCCGATCTTATTGAGTAATTCAACGATTGGTTTTGGAACTAAGCACTCCCTGTGATTTTTTTTTATCTTACCATTTTTCCAAAAGAAAGTTCCTCATTTCCTTTTGCATCAAATAATTTTCTGATCACGAGTGGTGTGTGTGACGAGTGGATTATGTAGGGATTTTTTTATTATATGCATTTTGGAAGCTATTTTCCTCTTTCCGCAATGTAGCAGCGGAGGCTGCTGCTACATATTCTATCATTTTTCGAACTTTCTTTAACGATGTTAGGGCCCTGTTTTCAATAGCATCTTGTTTTTCATGAACAATTTTCTTTTAGCAAAAGATTCTTTTGAAAATAAAATTCCAATTCTTTTCTAAAAATAGGGCTTGATATTATCATGAAACAATCATCTGCCAATCAATTGGAAGTGGTTAGGAGGGTTCTTCGTCGTCACTTAAATTGTCACGCTTAATTTTTATTTTTTTGGGTAAACGTCACGTTTAAATTTTTTAATGTCACTCATTGGTGTCTAACGCTTTTATAATATATAAACTAAGGTTTTGTTTGGGAACTAACTAATGGAGGGGTGGTATGACATGGTGGGGTATAAGGTGGGGTGATGGAGTGTGGTGAAGTGTGGTGAATTATTGTTAAACTCATGTTTGGATAAAATTTTATGATGATGGATAAGTTAAACTAAATCATGTCATGTTTGAATAATTTAGATAAAAATCATTTATACCCTTTATTATATATTACTATTTATGATCCTTAAGAAATATAATGTTATTATAATATTTATATATTTATCATTATTTATATCTCTTTATATGTTTTTTCTCTTATCATTAGTATTATTTTCCTCTCAATATATTTTGTTTCTTTCATAATATTTTTATCTTTTTATTTTTTTGAAATAAAGTTAAAAAAGATTGAAGATGATAGATAAATATAAAAAGAATAAAAAAATAATATTATCATTACATAAATTAGTCCGAGGAAAAATAAATGTGAATGAATAAAAGTTAAACAAATGTAAGTACTAAATAATTATAAAATAAAATAGAAAAAAAAATAAAACCAACAAATAAACTCAAGTCAAATATTTGTCTATCATAAATCAAAATAATATAAGGAAGAATATCATTTTAAATGAATTATAGTATAATTTTAGAAAGTTATTTATTAAAAGGATAGTTTTGCCTAAAAAGTTTCATTCCCCCTAATTCCACCAATTTGGTGGAATGAAATATTTGAGTTTTGGAGGTGTGACTCACCCCTCCAAACCCCATATAACTTATAATTTTTTTTTATCCAAACATGATTTAACTAACACCACTCAACCATCTTCCATACCTCAATCCAAACAAGGCCTAAGAGTAAAATAGTTATAAAATAAGTGACGTTCAAATTTAAGTAACATTAATAGGATCCATCTTATGTGGGATCCATCGCACACAAGGATTATACTTATGGGATATTTTGTTCCGGTTATAATATTTGTTTTTGTTAGGATTTGTTCTTTCTTGCAGTAACAGTGAAATAAGACTTCGAGAAAACAAACTTGGAAGTCAAAAGTACCTTTATTTGCTAATTATAAATCATATCATCAAATTGCTTTAGATAGACGTAGCATCGATCGATATATGTCTTTCAACGTTTGTCCCAAAAGGAAAACAAAATTCAATATATATTTGCATCCTAGTAATTCTTCAACGTCCCCGGCAGAATAAAGACTTGGAAACGCTTCTATATAATATCATTATCTTTAGTTTGATCGTTTGATCGTTCAATTATAAGATCACATCATATAAATATAATATTTTAAAATTAAACATCTCTAACATATAAAAAATACTAATAAGTCTGTTACATCAATTTTAATAAAATTCAACAATAAGCTATAATAAAATACTAAAATAGTATAGTGCATCATTCTTTTTATGACAAAATTTCAAAACTCAAACTTAGATCAAAATCCTATGACATATGCAAGTGGATCATCACAAGCTGCATCATCATCAACACCATCATCACTACCTAATTATCCTCAGGATGGCCTGCAGAATTAAAATAGCAGGAGAGATAAATCTCCCGTGAGTTTTGACACTGAATATGTAAAAGGACATAAATAAGATACTCAATATGGAACAAAAATATTAATTAACAATACTTTAATAATTTCAATATTTTAATAAAATAATTCTTTATCTTTCAATATCAATACTCCATGAATGGCAAGAGTAAAAATTCATATCTCATCTGGCGAAGTCCATATTCTTCCTTTTCAATATGCTCAGACCATCATCAATATATTCTTCTCTATTTATCTTATATCATTCAATGTGAGTCTTTATTAATGCAAGAAAGATTCATATTATCCCCGGTACCAATATGGCTAACGTCTCCATAACCATACGATAGTTTTCGAAGGAACGCTAATAGTTCCCTGGAGAAGGAACGCAATAACAATAGTTCTTGAAGGAATGCGATAATAATAGTTTCCTAAGGAACGCAAGAGCCGGGGGTCCTCCTCTTCAAGCATAATTTCAATCGCAATCATTAATATATTTTTATCCTATAATGATTCTTAGCTAGGTTAACGTTTATAGACACATAAACCTACACCACTCATCAATTCTTATACAATCAATCAATACAATCACATCATCATGAGAATAAAAGTAGACACATAGCGTTTTTAACATTTTCGTGGGAAGACGACAGGTATCAACTAGTGACATGGCCCGTGTTGTTCGACACGACCCGCATCATGAGGCGGCGCGACCATTTTAGGATTAGAGTTTCGCATCCATCAATTATTATTTCATTAGGAGGGACATGGTCCGTGTTGGTTTCCAACACAGTCCATGTCCTAGTTTATTCCAACGTGGTGAGAGAAAACGGTCAACATCGTCGGTGACGTGGTCGGTGTCGTCGGACGCGAACTGTGTTCGGTGGAACACGGTCCACGTCTCGAACGACACAATTAATTTTAGGTTAACCTATATTGGAAAACAGCCATTGTCAGGGTGACGCGGCTTGAGTCGCCGGACGCGGACCGTGTTGAGGGAAAACGGTCCATGTTCGCATATTTTGTCATACTCTACTCATTAATTTAATTCTATTCCAAAAAGACCGAGAAAGAAGATCATTAATCCGAAAAATTCATACAGGAGATAATTTCAGCCTAAGTAAATTACTATCCAATTACATATTAGAAACTCTAATTATAGTCTTATTTACATACCTTGCAATTATCTTCTATATGTCTCACGCCTTGGATTATCTCTCTCGTTCTACGTGTTGTCCTCTGTGTCACCTCCTCCTGACACCAATTCCGAGGTCGAAGCTTGAGAGAGAGAGAAGAAAGGAGAAAGGAGAGAGGAGAAGGAGAAGGGAGGGAAGAGGCAACTCACATGACGAATAGGGCAAAATTTTAAGTTTGAGAATTATTTTCTTGTGGTTAAGAGTTTATAGAGATGAGGGATTAGAATTTGAATAAATTTTTAATTAGACCTAAACTTTTATTTAATCATTTTTTAAATTTTGACCGTCCATTTATTATGATGAGAATTTGTGTTGTTACATTATTTGTCATTCTATTTTCTGAAACGAGGTCATTCCTCCACGGTGGCAGTTTGTACAGTGAAGTTGCTTTCAGCAATACTCAGACTTTTGAAACTGATAGTCTGATACTCTGTTGATCTAATCTAACTCAATCATTGCCTGTTCGCAACATTAAACTATGATTTACGATGTAATGCACATTGGAACAGGCTAGAAAATAAGTACACAGAAGGTGGTAATACTTCAGAGATATCTTAGAGAACTAGATGATGATGCAAATTGTCAAACCGTAAAAGCAGTTACTGTTCAACTCGCCTTCTGTAGCACTTTCTGTAATAGGTCATAACTTTTTGTTTAATTAAGGTTTAAGGAGAAAAAAATGGCGGTAAAGCCGTCAATTGCGTACCATGAGAAAGTACAAGGACTCGTAGCATCCGTGAACCAACACTCTGGGAACAGGAAGAACCCAAAGGCCAAAGCAATAAAAAAAATAAAGCGTTCACAGCTCAAAGGGGACCTTGGTCAGATGCACGATTAAAAACTTTTACTATACGTTCCTCCAAACATAGAACACTACAGCAGAGTAAGAGTCGACAGATGAGCATTTGTCTACGGCACAAATGCACTCACTATTGACGAGTTAAATTTTACATTTGAGGTTAGACATATATGACTGATTCCCTCCTTATCATCACCATAAACAGATTCAGAACCACCTAGGAAGAGACCACTAAATCCAATGTAAAAGAGCATTAGCCTATTCACATGCTAAAAGAGATGACACTGATGCTAATACTATGAAAACTCTAAATGTTCACAACCACCCACCCTATCCTCCACACCCCCCTCCCTCCCTCCCTCCCTCCAATGCTCTCTGAGGAACTCAGTTTTCATCGCCATCGGAACTTTGAAGCAGCCCAGGCTCTATTTTTATGGCTCTAACATTATTTTCTGATCTGGATGCAGCAATATCGACATTAACAATTTCTGTCGCGGAAACGACATTTGGCACCATTTTTGAACAACCACGTGCATCCGTTACATGCTCAGCAGAGTCAACAAGATTATCAGGCCTTGATTTGGGAGAAGAGTCTCCATACCACGACGAGGTCTACATCATGACGCAAAGAAAATTCAGATAATAATCATCCGTACAAAAAGTTGTTGTAATTCATAACCAAGGATGAAATATTTAATCATAGAAAATAGAAAAGCAAAGCATTTTTATTCGGTTACAACAAGGCATGTTTTAGAAGGCATAGAATTCACAATCAAACTCTTGCTGTGACTGAGATGTGAAAGAGAAGACATACTTAACATGATCCAAATAATAACAGAACCTTATGCCCGAATCTCAATTCCCTATGGCAATCATGGCATATAGAAATAATAATGTGGGCTAGAAAACTAGTCAATGTACCATACCACTCATATCTACTACACAGTGTTACATATTTATATCACAGTATAATCAATATGCATCTGCTGTATACTATAGAATGGATGTATTATCTAACCTCTGAATCAAAAGCAATAATAAACTCTAATGTCTTTCAATATAAAAAAATGGAAAGAAGCAATAACTAGACCCAATTAGATGTTTAAAAATTCCTTAAGGATCATTAGGATAGAATTCATTGGAGAAAAACAGGCCAACTTTCATTCTGGCAACTACTACAGTATAATAACTATCAAACATAAAAGCATGTGTGTTTGATGCAATTAATCAGTACTACAACACAGAAAAGTTGGAATGCGTCGAATAAGAGAGCTTTCATTTAAAAATACAAAATCAACTTACATCACGTTTCAATTTCATGAATGCAAACAAAAGAAGTTTGTCCCCAATGATCACCCTCATCTTCTTAACTAAATCTTCACGAGTTATTGCCTTTCTCTAGTAAGCAAGGAGTGAGAACATAGTGAACAGATGAACCATACAAATTCTTATGAAAAAGAAAGATGAACCATACAAATTCATGCATATCAGCAGCTGCAGTCGTACCTTCAATTCTCCATAATGGTGGTAAAGCAATTCCTTTGCTGTAGGAGATATTTTACCTTCGATTTCAGCAAACAGCACAGTCAATGAAATCCATGGTGAATTAGGCCCCTTGACTGACTCAGGATTTGTCTGCAGATGAAAAGGTTAACAAGATATCACAAGAATCTACAAGTGCTATACTGAACAAGTTCCCAATAAGTAAAAGGGCCATAATTAATATTTGCTGAACAACTGATATTACAAAAGAACAAAGTTTGGTCCCCTCACATGATGAAGATTAGAAAACTTCTGCACGTTGCTTCTTGGATTTGAATTGGACAATACATCATTTAGCCCAAACAAGTACTCTGAAAGAAAGAAAATGTCAAGATTATATGCATTCACGGGCACAAAAGCACCTGTTGAAGCTGTGCTATCTATCAAATTCTACCTCGGACATTCTGACACAGCTTGAAAGCAACTATATATTCTGGATGGACATGAGTATGTGCTTGGCTGAGCCATACCCTGTAACACCTTGGACTTTCCCCACCAGAATCATAAGCCTTGCTGTTAGGGACAAATTGATCTGATCCAGGCAAAGCTTCTTTCATCTTGCCCAGGATTATTCGACACAACATCATATACTGCACTTCTTTTTCGTCAACATCACAAAGATTCACACTGGATGAATTTCGGAACAGTTAAATCTTTAAAATTGTAGAAAGAAACAAACTTTCTTGATTTAAAATATAAAGCAAACAAACTGAGATCAGATAAATTAATCATATGCTGAGACTCAAACCTGACAAATAACTAAATCAGTGATGCAGGGAATACAGATCATATAGACAAATAGGAGATAGTTAAATGTTAGCTGCACAGATCAACAACTTTTTTATTTAGTAAATGGTAACCAAATGAACTTCAAAATCCATACTTAACTAGATGTTGAAACACCACTAACAAGATGCTGAAAGCATAACTAACAGGAAATAACCGACTGTCCAGAGAGAAAAAAAAAAGATAGACAACTGAACTGGTAGTGCACAGAAACGTGAATGGCAAGCAACAAAATATGAGGTACCTGGCAAAAGCACGGTCATGTGGAGTAAGATAAATACAATTGCCTACTTCCAGCCCCTCAGTAGGCTTCAGAACCGTGCCAAAACCATGAATCAGTATAGAAGCTAATTGCAGCTTCTTGAGACCGAACCAACCATATCTTAAATCAGCATCACCACACTCAGCCCTTGTTGCCTTGATCTGCCTTTCAAATGCCCCTAGAGCAATTTGAGCAGAGACATCTTTCGGAACATATCGATGAATATGAAGAATGCTTTCGGCCATTGCAAATGGACGCATTCCTGAAAGAAATGTGTTCTGTACAAAAAGGAAATCTCGACTATCTCTTGGTACATTTTCAATCCTCATTTTCACTATTTCCATGCTAGCATGCTTCCGAGAAATTGTGGTTCCTTTTTCCACAATTACTTGCTTTACCACCTCGGGTGGATCCACAAATGATTGTTCTGTCACCGGTTTCCGTGGTATGCTGTCTATGACACTACCAGCTAGCTCATTAAATTCGTCAGCCTTACCATCAGAGATGCAGCTTGGAAAGAAGCACTTGGCAGCCTCATCAATCCAGGCCACAGAATGTTGTTTCTTAGTCCTCAAGTTAACCATGGTCATTGACAAAAGATCTATGAGGATAGGTTGACCACACATGGTCATTTTTGAACACGACTTCTCATTTTTGAAGCTGACAACAAGGTTTTGCTTCACTTGGTCTGGGAAGTCCAGCCACTCACCATGGTTATAGAATATGATGCGACATGGCACTCCACTATTCAGAAAGCTAAGACACTTATCAGCTAAATTTGCTTGCATGTGACAACATTGGCAGCTATGAGCACATGAAGGTCCATGCTCCAGACTGATACGAGGAGTTTTACAAGCTCTTAAATCCTTGTCTTCAATCTGCTTTCGCTTAGATGAAGATCTAAAAATTTCATGTGGTGACTCCATCGAAAGATGCTTGGCAGGAAAACTAAGGTACTAAAAAAATCTCGCAAAGGAGAAAGCAAAATCTTCAATATACAGTAGGAACTTACAGAGCAACCTCCATCTACTACTCTATTATAGTCAAGTAACTGCAAAAGGCACAGCATGCTTTTAGAAAAAAAAAATGAAAGATGCTAGGAAATGATTAACGATGAGACCAGTAAAGAAACCTGAGCTCAATTAATGGTTTATGTCAATTTTCCTTCTAAAAATTATGTCAATTTTCAGGAAAAGAAAATGTAATACAAGTGCATAAGTATCGTTTACAATTGCCACGAGATTCATCAAATGAAAAATGATCACAAGAAGAAATCCAAGTTCCAGTGACTTGGTAGGCAAACTAAAGAAGTGTGACTCAGTGTTTTTTGTCATTTTTTTGGAGCTGGACCATGCATGAAAAGCATCCGATAACATATTCAAAGCACTTGAACATGAGAGTGTTGCATAACATCATGCATCATGATTGAATCAGTAAACAAAGATATTCAGAAAGATATGAAGGCCAAATATGCTTCTCTTCATTTACAGCAGTGCATCGAAGTAGATTTTTCAGCAGTAACCAGAAAATTCATGATGATTCCTTGTACATAGTTCCACATTTATTAAGCACTATCTCTACTTCCCAACTAAAGATTGTCATGTACAACATAACTAACAAACCTTCTACAAATCACTTAGGAAAGAACTTGGATGACAATCTTAGAAACTCTTAGTAAATAACTTATTCAGATACTAGAGCCTGCTATTCCTGCTGTCATGAACTATTCGCACAAAATAAGAAACAATGATTCACAGAGCAAAATTGACATAACTGTTGAAGTTACATACACGGTTTTCTGCTTATTCACGGACAGCAATTCACTAGGAACAAGCTAATCATAGTGTAGCTTCTGAACTGTACAACAAGGTCACCAAGCTACTCACGGACATAGGATTACGAAGTATTCAACAATTCCGCCTGTACAAAATTTAAGCAAATAGGAGCATATAAACACTGATTACACTTTCCCAAAGAACACAGACAATGTAAATTCCATCCACAACAAACAAGAAAAAGAATCGTCATCAAAACTGCTACTTTTATGCCCCAAACAACCCAAATTCCATCGAAACAAAACCATTGAAACCCAAGAATTTAAAAAGAAAACACAACTTTTTTTTTCTCCACACATGAAGAGGGAAATGATATCAAATTCTAAATTGAACTATTAAGTAATCGAACACGAAATCATCAACAAGTACAAATCGGGAACATATAATGAGAAATAGCAATCTCTTCCCAAATTGGATCCACGAATCATCCAATCGAAACCCTAATCATCCAAAACAACCGAAAAGGCCCAATTTCATTAGGATCCGGAAAGAAGAAAAGAGGAGCAAACCTTGGAGCCCTGGAGCGGCCGCTTTCTCTCCCCTCCTCGCTCTCGCTCTCGTATGTGGAGGTGTGTCTCCGATCACTGGGCAGCAATAGTGATGGTACAGATCGAGAGCTGAGGAGGGGAGAAGAAGCCGCAGAGGAGAAAGAAGCGGACGTCGGCGAAGGTAGACGGCGACCGTCCTTCCTTGCTCGGGTTATCTTTTATTTTTATTCTTTTTTTTAATTTCTTGGAGAAGAGGGCATATTTTTTTTTCCTCTGCTGCCTTGACCGCTACGTTGGGAGAAAATTATTCCAGTAGAAGTGGGCCTCTTTTTTTCCTTCTTTCTCAAGACATTAGTGCAAAATGGGCCTCAGGCCTAACAATAATAATAATAATAATAATAATAATAATAATAATAATAATAATAATAATAATAATAATAATAATAATAATATGTGTTNCAAGACATTAGTGCAAAATGGGCCTCAGGCCTAACAATAATAATAATAATAATAATAATAATAATAATAATAATAATAATAATAATAATAATAATAATAATAATAATATGTGTTACTTTTATTTTATTTTTTATTTCAGATATGTGTTATTGGAAGATTCTTTCTTATATACTTTTGGACCCCTTTAGTTCAAGATTTTATACCCATAATAAGGATAGTTGTCCCAAGAAACGAAATATGAGCATAAATTGGGCCAACCATTATAGAACTATTTATTCTTTTTTGAAGAGACTGCTTGTAATAATAAATCTATTTTTAACGGGGCTGTTTGCTAAATATTTATTTTATTTTATTTTATTTCATCGAACACCAATATAAATAATAAAAATAGTTATGACATGAATAATTATTTTTTAAATGATAAATTATTCTATCAAATATGAATATTTGTTTTTTTAAATGATAAATTATTCTATCAAATATGTAGAATTGTCTATTCTTTTTTAAAGTTGTTAGTACTAGGATAATAATTCTTGGACAAAACAGGCCCAATAGAATATAAAATGATGAATATAATATCATTTCACTACTCACAAGTCACAACCAAAAGCTTTATTTGGTTCCAGGGAGTGGGACGAAGAGAAAGGAGAAGACTTGATGAAAAAATGTTATAAAATTTATGTTTCGGATAGAAATGATGAAATACAACATCAAAAATAATATTCTAAATTATAAAATTGTACTAACATAATAAATTAATTAATTAATTTTAATTATGAGGAAGGATAAAATCATTTGAAAAAATTAGCCTCTCCTAAGATAGTTTGGAGGGATCCAAATTCCTTCTCTTTATTTAAAAAACTCTAATCAAACATGAGTCGTCTCGGTAATTGCCCTTCTCAATTTATCATCCAAACAAAGAACATTACATTTACTAGAGTCTATTAATAAAACATTTGAGTGAGTTGCTCTTGACTCTCTTCTTATACATCATACTACAAGATATTGTCCTATTCAACTTTTATTATCACATTTTTCTATTGTTTTAATTTTTATCATTTTGCAATCTTCTTTCACATTTAGTGTCTAACAAATAGAAGTAGAAAAAAATGCTTCAGTCATCCATCTCAACATATGAAAGTAAAGTAAAAAAAAAAAAGTAGACAATTCATTGAGAAAAGATTGAATAGATATTTGTAGAATTGTCATCTTTCTCCTATTGCATAAATTAAATGGAATAATAAGAATTATATAAAGAACTAAATCAGACTAAAGACGTATAAAATTTATGTGAAAAATCTCTCAAGATGAGAGGATGAGAGTGAACAACAAATCTGTCACTATAAAATAGCAATAAAATATAAATATTCTTCTCTAATCTATGAAGAAGAAAATAGAAAAAAATAATTTTGGATCCCACAGAATAATGTCTCCGAATAATGAGGTAGGTGTCAGAATGATTCCACTTTCGATTATGAGGGATGCTCAGAGTGAAATAGGGTTAGAGAGAGAGGGAAGGTTTCGAACAACAGATTGGGGCTCTCGATATACTTCCATATATGTTTTACAAGCTGAGTACCCATGATCGTCGCCCGTGTTCAATTTCGGCCATCATGCTCGCGATCATCGTCGATTGACATTAATGCATTCCAACACGTTTCAACACAGCTACAACGGTCATGACCAACTTGTCATCGACACGAACGTAACTACGGACGTCATCCTGGCTGCCCCTCATGCGTTGCTTTGTCAGTGCGCTATCAATGCTCGCTAACGTCGAGTGGCAATGTTTGCGACGTGCAGGTGACCACGGCAAGTCACTGCAATAATCTCTCACTTGACCAACGAGGTCACTGTGTTAGTACTCCCACTGTCCGTGCATAGTCTAACTAGAGATCATGTCATAAAGTTTCACTACATGTGAATTCTTCACAGTAACTCAAATATTTCTGAGTCTCATCAAATTCGCATGCTTGATAAAAGTTTCGACTGTAATTTTCTTTGTGAGATAATCAACCAACATATCACTGGTAGACACGTAGGTCACTGTCACTTTTTCTTATCTACTATATCTTGAATATAGTGACATTCAATCTCAATATGCTTTCTTTTTTGAACTGTTGGCTCCACTGTGTGTCAAGTTTATCACAACTTTATTATCATAATACATAGGTAATGATCCTCTGATCAAATCGAGCAATAGTTCCAAAAGAAAATATTTGAGTTATACATCATATGTGGTTATTGTACTACAAGCAATATACTCAGTCTACTATATGTGCCTAATCACACATCCATATTTCTTGCTACCCCAAAAAAACTATTGCATCACGCAAAAGGAATAAGTGACTTGATTTGGACTTGCAGTCATCTATATCACTATCGAAATTCGCATTTGCCTCGAATGTATCAGTCTGATATGTCAATATCAATTGTACCATGCCCTTTAGATCACAGAATCTTTTTAATTATCTCCAGTGGGTCTTTTCGAAATTACTTTAAAATCTTCTAGTCAGGCTTACCGCATAAATCAAATCGGACATTGTACAGAGCATCACATATATCAGACTATCCATCGCTTCTGCATAAGACTCACCTAAATGTTCTTGCCCTACATTGGGACACTAACTTTTATTCAGTATTTTTCCAATCACTAGTGGTTTCGGTGATTTTCTCTCACGGATTATTTGAATATCCTATACATAAGATGTCTCTCACGTATCTTTCATTTGAAATCGCTTGCTCAATTTATCATTGATGTTATTGAACATGTCTACATCATTCCTGACAAGTAATATATCATCTGCATATAGTGATAATATCATAAAATTATTTTCACTTTTCTTGATGTATACACAATGAGTTAATTTGTTCGTCCTGAAATCAAATTCGACTATCATCTCATGGATCTTCAAATATCATTGTTTAGACGATTGATTTAAGTCATACAATAATTTTCAGAACTTATACACTTTATTCTCTTGACCCTTTAGGTTGCCGCATAGATATATCTTCCAACAAGTTTCCATTTAAGAAAGTTGTCTTGACGTCCATTTGGAACAACTCTAAATTCATATATGCAACTATCACTAAGATCGTTCAAATTGATGCAAACTTAGCCACCTGCGAATAGTCTCTTAAAAATCTATCTCGATTTGCTGAGTATAATACTTGACCACCAATTTCATTTTGTATTTATGAAGAGAACCATCAATCCGATACTTTCTCTTGAATATCTATTTGCACTCTATGGGTTCCTTACCTTTAAACAACTTACATAACGCCCACACTCTGTTTTTACTAATTGAGTCTATTTCTTTTTTCATGACGACCGAACATGATTCTGACTCATTAGAAGTCATAGTTTTTTTATATGAATTAGGATCTGTATTATCCTCAAGAGAGCACACATAATGCCTCACACTCATACAAAATATAACCATCCAAATATATGAGTGTTATCCAGGGCCTTTTCTTAGTGTCGATTATTCTCGTGAAAATAATAAGTCCCTCCACTTCTTCTAATGGTATATTATTAATTCATCAACTACTACTGTTGGATAACTCAATGTATCTCTGGAGTTGTCTCCATCGTTTCCTAAGATCGTGAGGAGGCTATCATCCTCATGGACCTGCTCTTTTTTGTTCTCGAGAAAAGTAACATCATGACTCTCTATGAGACCCTTTTCTTGGTGAAAGAATCTATACCTTTTTGGATTTTTCACGTCCCAACTCGGACTTCTTATCATTTCATAACTCGTAAGGCATTGATTTTACGAATTTAGTAGGAATTTTGTTATGTATGTAACTCGTAGTCATCACTGCCTCGCCCCAAAAGCGTTTTGACATACCCGAGTGGGACAACATACATCTTAGTGTATTCATCAAAGTCACAGTCCTTCTCTCTGCCACACCATTCTATTGTGGCATATACAAAATCATAGTATGTCTATGCATGCCCTCTGAAATACAGTAGTTCTCAAATTTTCGAAAGGTATATTCGCCTCCTCTGTTTGTCCTTAGGTATTTTATATGTCTTTCCAATATTTTCTTAACTTATGCTATGTACCTCTTGAAAATTTCAAAAGTTTTTTACTTTCTCTCTAAGAAGTATACATAATAATATCTAGAATAATCGTCAATGTATATAATAATGTACTCTTTAATCTTGTATGAAGAAACACTCAATGAAACACAAATATTTGAATAAACTAATTCTAGTGACTCACTTGACCTTGTCCTCTTAGAAAATAGGATCATTGTCATTTTCTCGGCCAAGCAATGCTCGCGAGGTATTGTTCTTGCGCCAAATTTGGATACAAAATTTATTTTATTTTTTAATTTTTTGGATGTCCCAACCTCTCATGACTGAGATTATAGTCAGACAAATAATATAGAGTATATTGAGAAAAGTCTTTTATTTCATCATTTGTTATTACATTTAAGCAGAAGATGTCATGAACGAACATACACCTTTCGGTCGCATATACTTTCATGTTCTTGCATATGGAGACCCGACTATTATATAACCTAACTTCAAAGTTTTTTGAAAAACAACATGAACAAAAATCAAATTGTGTCTTATTCCTGATGCATACAACACGTTCTTGAGTATTATAAAGCTTTCTCCTAGATCCAACTTATACTCAGCAATACCCTCATTATTGAGGTATGTGTTGTTGTCCATGTAGATCTTATGTTCCCCTTTTGCCAACTCTTTGAAGTCACTAAGATTCTATTTGATCTTGACAATGTGGAGAGTCGCAACTGAAATGATCCACCACCCTTCGATATTCATTGTCATCGCGTTGTATTCCACCATTGTGGCGAAGAAGAACTTGCTGGTGCTTGCGCTTTTTTCCGATCTTTCGCCTTCTTGTTCATTGGGTGGGCTTTTGTTACCATCTTGTTCAAATTTTGCAAGACAAATTACCCTGAAGTGACCAAACTTTTTCACAAATATGACAAGCCCCTCTTGCAACTTACACCCTATCATGGATTAAATTACTTTTCTTAGGGTTAAAGCTTGGTCTAGCTTGTTTGCGGTGATGCACAACTTGGGCCTCATCCTCCTACCCTTCAGCAGCTTCCTCCACGTCGAAGACATCAATATTCTTCTTTCCCTTGGCCATGTTCTGCTCGATGGTCAAGATGGAGGGAAGTTCAACAACCCTTTTCATTGACTCGTTCACTCGAACAATCGTTGCGGTCATGTCGAAAGTATGCGGAAGATTGTTCAACATCAAGGTTATTTGTAGCATTTTTTAAAGTGTGCATCCTGCAGCTTCTAAGTCATTCGACATTACAATCATTTTGTTTACATGATCGAACACATTTTCGTTGGGCTTCATTTTACATGTGGTATATCTATGCAATAATAGTTGTACATGAATGTCCGTTTTGAATGTGTACTTATCTTTTAGAACTTGCCAAAACTAGTAGACACTTTCATAAGTCTCAAAAGACTTTTATCAAATTATCCTTCATATACATTAATATGAAGACACTAGCTTTGTCATCATCAGACTTCCTCTGTTCCATGGTTGTGGCATGAACCGTCTTCTGCTCGTCACAAGCTTCTTTCAAAAGTGTTGGCGAAGCGACATCAACATAATTTTGAAGGGTTATCATGAATTAAGTCATATTTTATTTTATGACTTCAAGTGTCGTAGTAGACACCGTTAAAATTGCCTAATTTCACTAGTTCAATAGTCATAAATTTTGATATTTTTTTATAAAATAAAAATTTAATTATGAGTAAAATAATTAGAGTAAGATTAGAAAAAAATATAATAAATATTTCTAATATAATTTTGAAAGACACTTTCCACAAAAAAGAAAAATTAATCCTAAAATATTTTTAATTAAAATTTGTCCGAATATACTCTTTTAAAAAATATTTAGCATAATTTTTTAAAATATTAAGAAAATAAAGTTTTCGGAAATTATATCCTTTCATGGTTCAAAAGAAAATCTGTCCAAGATATATATTTTATAACAAAATTACCAAAAAATTAGAGACCAATATTTTTGTAAAATCCAAAATTAATTTTTGAAAAATAACATCTGTATAAATTTCTGCTTAATATTAATTCGGTAAAAAATATTTTCTTTAATATAATAACTATATTGAAAATTTCTGTATAAGGCCACAAATTATCATTAAAATTATTATTATCAATTTTGTATTATCCTGAGAAATATACTACCTGCGAAAATAATTTTTTTGTGTATAATATCAAAATTTCTGCAATATAAAAACATATTTTCGGCAAAAATAATTTACCGATATATATATTCAAAAATTATTCTAAGAGGAAAATGTATTGTTACCAAGAATAAATGTTGCATAAAATTCGTAAATACATTTCGAAAATGAATAAATTTTGCCAAATTAGTGGGAAAAAGGCTTTGGCAAAAACATATCTTATATATATATTCAAAAAATTAAATGTTTTGACAAAAACATGTCTTCTAAAAATTATATATATATATATATATTCAAAAAATTAAATGCTTTGACAATAATTAATATTGAAAATTATATTAAAAAACTGAAATATTATTTTGACCTTTACAGAATAATTACTAAGATTTAATGTTAATTAAATAAGGGTAATTAAAAATATATAATTGTTTCGGTAATTTCCAGAAAATAAAAAAATTTGGGGTATTAAAAATCTTATAATGAAGTAATTAATGTTTTATCCAAGAATAAAATATCAAATAGTGATTTTTATACAGTAGTTATTAACTGCAATCATTAAACATCAATTAAATAATAACTACAGAAATAAAAGACTAATTTGAATAAATAAATAAAAGCCAAAAATAATTTTATAATTCCACATTCGGGTCAACGGCCCAAATTAAAATACTATTAATAGATTTAGTCCTACAACCGAGATGTGACAAGAGTTAATAACGGTCAGGATTTAAATTATCACGTATATCGACGATGAATATTTAATAATTCACTATATAACATGTATGCGACTGAGATTAAAACACAAATAAAATTATTGATCCTATAATTGAGATTAGCATACAAATTATAACGGTTCAGATAAAATCAAGTGTGCATCTACGGCTACGATTAAAAAAATTAATATATGACATATGATATCTATGGTTAAGATTAAAGCAGGTAAATAAATACTAGGTCTGCAATGAGATATGGTTATAATGGCTGGATTAAGTCTAACAAAGATTTAAAAGCAAAGGTACGATTAGGATTATAATATATTTGATCCTACGGCTATAATCAGATAAAAAACAGTAACAAATCCAAATTATTTCACAGGATGATCTAACCAATATTGTTAGAACCGAACTGGACATCGATCCGGACGAGCTTTCGGGTTAGGTTTAATCGGTCAAATCGATTAAACCGAACAGTCGAATCAGATACTATTAAAAAATATTAAATTAAAATACGATTTATAATTTAGATAAAAAATCACAAATAAATGATTAAATATGCAAATATTTTCAAAAGTTATTATCAATTAACATTTTATTTGATAAAAAATAAAAAAAATATATCTTAAATAATTATCTATTCAAATACAAATATCAATTAAAGAATTTTTTTATAATTAAAAAAAAAGAAAAAGAAATGAAAACTGATTTAAAAAGGCTTAAACTATAATTTATGCATGGCCCATTTATCCTTAAAGTCCACTTCCCTCTTTTGAGCCTATTTTTTCTTTTTTTTTGAACAGGTCGGTTCATTAGAAATGGCTGGTTCAAGCGGTTCGACCCTTAATTATCCGGTTCTTGACCGATTTTAACCGGTTCAACTCAGTACCCGATTTTTCCATCGAATCAGAACCGGACTAGGCGCCGGTTGAACCAGTCGAACCGGTCGGTCCGATCCGGTTCTGGCAACAATGGATCTAACAACAAGGATGTAATATAATATGTTTAATCCTATAGTCGAAATAAGATGTCAAATCAATAATCGAGATCAAATAGGGAAGAAATAATGGATGACTCATATATCGAGCGGAGACCATTGTTCATTGCGTCCGAAAATTATAGGAGATGATGAAATTGATGACAGATGACGTTGACCATCAGGTTCAGGTGTTCACGAAGGACAATTGGATGTGTGCAAAGTTCTCTAATTCATCAATTTGGCTGGGGGCGAAGCAATTTGTGCTCCTCGTCGACGACGTCACGATCACCAAGGACCTCCGCGATGTTCGGTTCGGCTTGACGTCGGCAATAAGAGACGACATGGGTATAGCATAAACGCAAGAAAGAGGGAGATTAGAAAGAATAGTGAGGAAAAAAATGATATCATTGAAAAAGCACACCTTGATACAAGTGAAATAGGATGAGAGAGAGAGAGGAAAGATTGCGAATAATGGATTGAAACTACCGATTACCGATACACGTTCATGTTTGTTTTATAGGTCGAGTACCCCTGATAGTCTGTCCCATTCAATTTCGATCATCATGACCGTGGTCATCGCCAATTGTGATTACTACATTCCGACGCATTTCACACGTGCTACAATGGTCATGACCAGCATGTCGTCGACACGAATATAACCGCGGATGTCGTCCTAGCTGGCCCTCGTGAGTTGCTATGTGAGTGCACGATCAGCGCTTGCTAATTGGTGTTGAGTGACAATGAGCGCGGCATGGAGGTGACCATGGCAGGTCACTACAAAAAAAGAGGAGACGATGAGTGGGTGCCCTCTCATCTCCTTCGACGGAAAAGATAGGGATAATAGTGGTGACATCCTATTTGTTTTTGTTTTATTTTTTTAATATATTTTCTAAAACTAATACTATTGACAATGTTGATATAAATTATTATCAAATATATATTTTTATTCTCTATTTCAAACTTTACAATTCCCACCAGTGGCGGAGCCATCACTTGAATCGAGGGGGTGCACAATTACTCATATAATTATTTATATAATTTAAGAATTATTTTGAATATTAATTTATATTTTCAATTATATTTTTTAATATTTTGTTGAAATAACTTAATATAATTTAAGATATTTATATCAATTTTACTTTTTGTTTAAACATTTAAAATAGAAAGGAAAAAGTGAGAACATTTAAAAATATGAATATAATATTATAACACTAATTCATAAATGAATAAAATAAAAAATGAAATAGAAAAAAATTGACAATGTTGAGATATCTTTTCATAAAAAATACATAGATATGTGCATATGATAGAATGATAAGTAGATTTATAAGATAACATTCATAGACTAATAAGTAAAAATATATAATGAATATATAAATAATATTATTAAGTGTTAATGAATGAATAAATATTAATATAATATAAGTAAATTATTTTTATGGAATTTTGAATAAAAAAAATAAATAATAAGAAAGTAAAAATAAAATAAATAAACTAGGTGGAGGAGAGGAAAGAAAAAAAATAGAAAAAATTATGGAGCAAAGGATTTGAACCTAGTACAGTACAACCACTACACATTCATCCATCTACATAAACAACTAGTTTTGTTATGTAACAATAAGAAAAATATTTAACGGAGTCCGGGGGTGCCAGTGCACCCTCTTGCACCCCTTGGCTCCGTCCTTGATTCCCACCCCACCCCCACACACCCCACGCGCCCGGGCCTTCCTTTTTTGTTTTCTAAAATATAAAATGGTAAAATAATTTGAAGAAATAAAAAAATGAATGGAAAGGCTGAATGCAGGACTTGCAGAAAATATAGATGAATGATTGGTCATTCATATAATTAGAATGTTGACACATAATTAAACTATAACTATAAATTAAAAATAAATAAATGTTTTTTATTTACTATTATTATCTTAGACCTAATTATGCTAACATTTATGTAATGATTATGTTATTATTATTAAGTGAGTAGAATAATTGTTATCCTACTACAATAATCGGCATTGGTGTATTTTTAATAAAATATTTCAATTTTAAATAAAAAAAACTATTTAATTAAGTTTCTGAAGTTATACACAAGTTAGATTATAAGGTAAATTTGATATACTTTTATATGAACTTTTATAAGGTTAAAACTTTATAAATAAATTTAATTTGGTATTATAAATAAGTTACATTTAATATTTTGGGGTCCAATTAATTTACTAAACCAAATAAATTGCATCAACAATTATAAAAATTTATAAATAATTTTTTTTATTATTTCTTATTTTATGAATATGTGAACTATTTTGTTAAATTACATTAATAATATTTTAAATAATATTAAATTACTACGATTTACAATTCATTTTACCATTTTTATCTTCTTAAAAATATATTTTGTATTATTTAATAAAATAAATTACTTTTCATATTTAAAATTTTATCCAAACATCCATTAAACTAAAATATCTAATTAATTTAATTAATTCTTTATTATTATATTTTTTTATTCAAACATTATATTAGAATTTATATTAGAGTTATGATTGAAATAATTAGTTAAATATCTAAATGTTCCTTCTAAGATGAGGACAAGATGCTAATTAAACATTAAAAAAAAAAAGAAAGTTTGAGAATTTACATATGTGCGGACTATGTACTATGTAGCACAATTTATTGGTTGTAAATATTAATAATTTATTATTTTAATTTATGCTACTTTTACATTATTTAAAATCAAATAGTTTGGATTATGTATTTATAGTAATATTAATATTTAGTAAGTAGAAGGCATAATAGTCACGTGATAATTGTCGATTGTAGATGATTTTTTATAAAAAAAAATATGTTAAATTTATGAGTAAAGTTTAAGTTTAGAATTTTTTACAACATTTACCTTATGAAATTTATTCATTTTGTCTAATTAATGACCCAAAGAAAAACAAAAGAAGTGGAGAAATAATTAAGAACTCGAGCGGAAGCTTTAACGGCGTTACCGCCTCATCCTTCTCCAGTTTAAAGTTTAAACCTTAAACCCTACTGAGAAAATATAATTCCGGTGGCCTCCGCTTTCCCAGAAAGGTCCGACGCGTCTCGCCATGGATACCAGCGGCGATGCTGAGAGCGGCCGCGGAAGCTCCAGCGCCGAGGAAGGTTCTGACGGTCCCGCTTCCAAATGCCGCCGCCCTCCTCCGCCTATCATCACTCCTGACGAGATTGCCCGGGAGTTTGCACACCACGACCTTTCGGTAGCCCGCCTCAATAATGGCTGCTTCGGCAGCTGTCCTTCCTCCGTTCTCGCCGCTCAGTACCGGTGGCAACGCCTCTTCCTCGCACAGCCCGACGAGTTCTACTCCCGGCACCTCCCTCTCGCCTTCGTACGCTCACTCTGCGTCATCGTCGGCGTCATCAACGCCCCCAAGGCCGACGATGTCTTCTTTGTCGATAACGCCACCGACTCTGCTGCCATCATTGAAGGGGGGAAGAAAACAGTTCGGATTACCGATGGGGACTCCCGGGATGCGCCCAATCCAATATATAGCCGTCGTGCCCGCACCCGTCCGTCCCTCAAAGGCGGCGTTTCGCGTCGACTATTTGGCGGTTCCGGCGCCCCTGCAGGCGCGACTCTTCGCCGACGGACGCGACCGTCGGTGACCACTGCAGGTCACTACAACAATCTCCCACTTGACCAAAAGTGGTCATTGTGTTAGCACTCCCACTATCCGTGAGTAGCCTAACTGGAGATAATATCTCGAAGTTCCACTATCCGTGAATACTTCGTACTGACTCAAACATTCCTGAGTCCCATCAAGCTCACATGCTTGATAAAAGTACCAGCTGCAATTCCCTTT
>LTAE01000389.1:75446-86670 GCA_001647135.1 Pontederia paniculata | reverse complement strand
GAGAGAGAGAGAGAGAGAGAGAGAGAGAGAGAGATTGGCGTGGTAGGAGGTTTGTTTACGTTATTATGTCGGTGGTGTGCAGAGGGATTTGTTTGGATATCTCATGCAATAACGCACGCGAAGACAGACATTAGAGAGAGAGAGAGAGAGAGATGCATGCTGAGCACGCAAACTGGAAGCACCTGAAAAGTGCGTCCGGACAAGGTCCACAAAGGGCGGCGAGTCAACCACGTAGTTATGTTCAAGTCAACCAACAGAGGACAAGTGTGACCTGCAGTTGGACATCAACTTATGAATAAAAAAATGTATTCATTTATTTATATATTAATAAACATGATATACTTCTTTATTTTCTCATTTATTTTTGTTTATCAACAACGTACTGGCTAGAAAATTAAGTCTTGATTTCTGACTTCGAAAATTTTATTAAGTGTTAAATAATTTAAAAAAAAGAAGCTTTGGATTTTCATGTAATTTTGATTTAAAAATTGTTGAGTTTTAACTAATACAATTTTAGGTGAAAATGAGATAATTTTTTTTTGTTTTTTTCCTATATATTTTTAAGCATTATGTTATTCTTTTGAGTAACATTTAAAACTCATGTTAATTATACCTTTATTCTATAGTAGATTTAGCTTAGCTTTGCGAAGTAGGGAAGGAAAAAGAGCACGGTATACATGATTAATAAATAGAAAAAGGAAAATAAGAATTGAGTTGAATAATTTATTTTCAACACATAAGAAGTATAAATCTATTTTATGGAACATTTTTTGCACTTAATTATAATTTTATTTCATGATAGATGTTTTACATTTAGAAGGAAAAAAAGCGAACATTTAAAATAAATGTTAGTAAAGTGTAATGTATTTTAATGACCAGTAAAGGATAAAATAAGGAGTGAATTGAGAACTTTAATTTCAACAATCGTGAAGTACAAGTTTAATAATTATCATTATTTTCTAACGTTTTCTGAACTTAATTATAATTCTATTCTACAATAGATTTAGCTTCTATTTATCAGATTTGGAAGGAAAGAAAAAAAGGAACAGTGCCAGTGTGTGACAATAAATGGTAATAATGTATAATTAATTTAGATATTTATGATCAATAAATGGAATTTATGATCGATAGAAGAAGGAAAACAAGGATTGAGTTGAGCATTTTAATTTCAACATATGTGAAGTATAATTAATTTAGATATTTGAATTCAAATTTAATGAGAGAATTAATTTTGTGGATGGTGGAGACAACTCAATGTACACAATTAACAGCTCAATAATAAACAAATAATTTATTCGCATTGAAGAACGCCATGCTTTTATTATACTCGTTGAAAGATTGATAAAGCTAAGATACCAACTATCATTCTTATCTATCTACTCTGATTATATATACAGAAGTTAAAGGGTTGTGAACTAACCCAATATGAATTTTCAATTAAATTGTGAATCAAATTTTATATTTCATGTATCCATTTCAAATTCGGCCAAGATTGATATTTGAGACACGGGTCCGATGTTTTTATAATTGAATTGGACGTTCAATTAGATCACGATTGGACGATCAGATTAAACTAATTTTTTTATAAAAATAATATTATTTGTAATTTTATCATATATAAATAATTAATATTATGTAATATATAAAAATATAATGATACTTACTAATAATTAGATATAATATTGAATAGTATTATGTATTTAAAATATCAAAATAATATTGATTGATAGGTTGTTATTATTATATAATAGTGATGATGCTATTTAAAATATCAGATAGGTTGTTATTATTATATAATAGTGATGATGCCATATTAATTTATTTTATTTTTAACCACTCTTAATTTTGTTTCATAGTTTACTTTATTTCATTTCTTTTTTTATTCTTTCTTTTTTATATATTTATTTTATCAATTCTTCACCTAAATTTATTTTATCTTTTCATTTTCTCTAATGTTTATACTTTTTTCCTTTTATTTCTACAATATGCTTTCACCTTGATTTACGTTGAAACTTTTTTTAAAAAATATTTATTAAATTTATAATATAAAGGATGTAAAGCTTAAAAAAATCATGATGATTGATATATAAAAATTGTTTATGCACGTTATATAAGAGAAATATTAGCGTGCATACGAAAATATGCCTATATATATATATATATATTAGTAATTGTAGTCAATAAATAAAAAAATATTAAGAATGTAATATAAGTGTCTAAGTGTTTTAAATGGTTAAGTGATTTGTATTAGTATGTATGTTAAGAACGTAATATAAGTGTCTAAGTCCTTTAATAATTAAGTGTTTTACATTAGTACGTAAAGATTTGAGATTTAATTTTCGATTTTATCCTATTTTTTTATATATATTTTATTTTTTATTTATGTACGTGTTATTGAGTAGAGGACTTGGATCACGAATTAAAAAAAAATATAATTCAATGTACTGTCTCGAACGAAGTCCGAACTACCGAACCTCGTGTCACGTCGGACTCAAATCTTGAATGACTGGTGCACGATACCAACGTCGTGTCCGTATCGGACCGAGCCGGCACACATTCTCAGCATGCCGGCGCCGTCCTCTATTGGTTGACTTGAAAATAACTACGTAGTTGACCCCCCACACTTTTGTGGGCCTTGTCCGCACGCACTTTTCAGGTGCTTCCAGTTTGCGTGCTCAGCATGCAACGCTCTCTCTCTCCAATGTCTGTCTCCGTGTGCGTTATTGCAGCAGAGATATCCCAACAAATCCCTCTGCAGTCTGCACACCACCCACGTAAACAAACCTCCAACCACGCCAATCTCTCTCTCTCTCTCTCTCTCCCTCTCTCTCTCTCTCTCTCTCTCTCTCTCTCTCTTTCTTGTTTAAATTATTACTGTGACGTGGTTGGCGAGTACTTTTGATTTGTTTATTCGACTTGGCGGCGGCGCTCTCGTGACGTTCCGGTGTGGTGGGGAGAGATGGCAGCGGCGGCGAAGAGCGTGAACGTTGTTGTTGATGTTGCTGTTGCTGTTGTTGACGACGACGAGCTCGCCGGTGGGGCGCCGGAGAAGTCGGCGGCCTCGGCGGCGGGAGAGGACGTGGGGAGGCTGGCGGGGATGCCCTCCGTGTTCAAGCTCAACCCCGCCGCCGAGGAGTTCGTGCCGGCGTCCCGCCAGCCACCTTACGAGCACAATGGCGGTGTCAATGTCGCCCCCATCACCGTGGGGAGGTCGGCCTGCGGTCTGTCAGCGGATGCACCAGAGTTCGTGTCCGAGCGCAGAAGGAACACAGTCCAACGCGACAGAGTACTGATCAGTTTGATTCCTTTTGTTTTCTTCATTCCTTCTTCTTTAATTTCCCGGATTCTTGTTTTGGTTCTCATTAGATCCATTTTGTGCAATGTTATCATGCGATCTGTTCAAAGGATTGGTTGATTTCTCAATCGTTCTGAACTGATGGTTGATTTCATAGTTGCATTTGTTTGAAATAGCAGCGTTTTTGGAGAAAGGTGGAACCTTTACGTTCATATGTTGCTACCCTGTCAAGTGTCAACTGAAGTAAAAAAAAAAGAGAGATCTTTTTAATTAATTATGTCCTGTTCCATTGTCAACTTCCATATGAATTTGGCCAACAGATTACTTTGATGTGTGGCTGCGGTTAAAAGAAGAACAGTAAATCTTTCCCACGTTTATAAACATTGTTTATATTTTTCAGAGGATCAACTATCGCGGCTGGCGGCGGAGGATGAACAGATACCGGAGAAGGCAGGCGGACTGCATCCGCCGAACTGTACACATCAGTGACATTGATGGAAATGTAAGGCTGGTTGGTTATGTTTTTATCTTATATGTAGTACTTTGGTTTAAGACAAATGATTATCAGTACTGAATTTACAATACTTATAAGTAACTTGATAATGTTCTCTTGCTCAAACATGAAACCATGTCTGCTGTGTGTGATATTGTCAGGTCACAGAAGAAGAACTAGCTGCAGTATTTAGCAGCTGTGGAAAAGTAAGTTCACAAATGTAGTAGAGATTCATCAAATGATTCAGTTGTCCTTGTCAACGACAATGATTACAAATAAATCCAACAATTTCATGATATGCTCCTAGCTATATATTTCTTTCTTGTCTGTTCTTTTATCAAAANTCATCAAATGATTCAGTTGTCCTTGTCAACGACAATGATTACAAATAAATCCAACAATTTCATGATATGCTCCTAGCTATATATTTCTTTCTTGTCTGTTCTTTTATCAAAAAGTATGTATTTCTTTTATATTATGTATTACATTCAAGATATTGCATCAGTATCTCTCCGAAATAGAAGAAGTTAGGTGTCTTATGGATGCTACTTCATCTAAAGTCAGTGCATTCTTTGTATTCATCTTTCCTTTTTATGATCTTATAGTATGTTGTCAATGAAATTTGCTTATTATCTGTTTTTGCACTTTGTATGTCATCAATGACTTTGTTTATTCTCGCCATCAATGAACGATTAATTTCGTAACCTACACAACTCCCCCCACCCACCCCAATCTTTATCTGTAAAATTTTCACAACTAGAATACTGTTGAGTTCTTATGGCATTTGCCTTTACTTTGAAATTCAAATGGTCATCCAGCCTTGAGAATCCTGTTTTGAAATCATAGAACCAGGAAAGATTTTGATCATCTCTGGGCTCCGTTGGGTCATGTTTTGGAGTGTGGGCAATTTCTTGGTGGTTGATACTCCCTCTCAGTTCAAGTTCTATTGCATGATAAGTACATTATAATGTCAGCCGTTAGATATATAATAAGAATTAAGAGAAATGCAAATTAGAAACTGATAAGCAACAAGCCTAAGATCAGTTAAAAGTAATGAAAGTGCAGGCATTAGCCAGTTCCTAGAATCCCAATGGGTTCAAAACCTACACATCTTTAGTTTAGTGCATGGCAAAATATATTTGTGCCTTATGTCACTCAATAGGTTGTTCATTGTTTACATAAGGTAATTAGATGAAATGTTTTGATGATAGAGCTAAGTGCATATCTGAATATATGGGTTATCAAATTCATAAGTCCAATGTATCAATGGCGGAGAGAATAAGTAATTCTACTTGACATGTATGGAAACGGCATTTAATAATATGAACCATGAACAAATTGATTTTCATTCACAATCGAATCTATGGATCATTTTGGGCTGAAAATCTAGAATGTCCTCATCGAGTTGTGCCTTAGTACTGTTAAAAATTGCTTACAATTGACAAAGATTAACAACACTGCATTGTCATTCAAAATCACTAAGTGTACTAGAATCTTCTCAACTGGGTGAAGGAAAAGCTATGGAGATTGTTTTCAAATTCTTGCTGACGGTCGGTTCATGATGCAATATCTTGTCATGTTCCGAAATGGAAGTGCATTTAACAAGGATTTATCAATGACCAAGATAGGAAGATTCTCGAAATGATGAGTCCGACATTTGTAGTGGAAGTCCATGATGATCATACATCATGATGAAACTCAACATATGACTTATAAGACGAACTAATATATACATATATATATATATACATATATATATATACATATATATATCACCAAACTTCCGACAATTCAAAGTACGTATTAGGCAAAGTTATCATTTTTAATGAAATAAGTAATATGATTTGATTGTGATTATCGGTTAATTTGATGGTCAGGATCACGACAAACCAACTATTTGACTAATAAAATAAATTAATAAATAATTATAGATCAATCGAACTGATAAAATATTGCTCTACATTGAGCGGAGCGAGGTGCTCCACCCGCCCATCTTTCTTATATGTACGGTTTCCATTCTTTGTAGAGAAACCTCTATGTAATCGAAAAAAAAATCCAAACTTCCATATATACTCCAAGACCCTATAAAGTATAATAATAAAATTACCGATTCTCCTGCAGCTTCGATTTTATGGCACACATTCTCCATTCCTAGAACCTTATTGTATGTTTTTATGTCGAAGTTAGATTTAGGATATAATATATACAGAAGTCCAAAGCGACAACATAGAACAGTATTGTACATTGAGATATGATGTGATGCCACATTATCCGATCTAGGGATTCCCCCTTTTACGATAATGTAGGTAAGGCAATAAACAAGCACTTGTACGGACCTGAGTCACCTAACGTGTTAACATGTGTCAGTAAGGATTTGTATATGTCTATATGACACTTGAACATTTCAAATTAGTAGCTTGTTTTTCAACAATGTCCTACATGAAAACTAATCTTGTCATTTGTTATTACTAGTATTTTAAAACAGAAATCCCACAGGGTCCATTGTCATAAAATAGAGTGTCACTCCAAAGCGCGTACACTTGACTGCACACAATCAAGGTGGATATAACATAACTTACTGTGTATGGGGATGTAACCTTTGTATCTAACATGTTTCTAGGATATGATGGCATGATTTATCAGCTTGCTAGTCTAGTTATAACATTTGAGGATTGACATGCAAATTCTCATGTTAGAATTTCCGCGAAGTACATTTATGACTCTCTGGTTCTTGGTATCATTAAACTCTTGGGTGTGTCTAGTTTAGAGTGTTTGACTTCTTCTAATGCACATGAAATGCTCACCTACCACATATGTTACTAGATTAAAACTATTTCTATTTTTTGTGATTTCCACTTTCAGTTGAATAAAAAGTGTAAGGTATAATTCTTTATGGAACTGTTTTTCTTACTAAGAAAAGGAAAATGGATAAGGTTTTCCTTTCTCCCCCATGAGTAGGGATAGTTGGTTGGGGTCGATAGCTTTTCTTCTCAAATTTGACATAAAGTGCAAGCAACTTTCCGCTTTGTAGCTTAAGACTTTGTGGTCTAGTTTCTAGTGTAGATGATACTAAGAGGTAGTTATTGTGATTTTTAAGTAGGTATTAAATTATAGAGTCTGAATAAAGTAAAATTTTAATTCTTTAGTAATTAGACAAAAATTGAAACTCAAGGTAAATAAGGCATGTTTTCTTACGTGTACGCAATTTAAAATTTATAACTGAACAATGTCAGGACTAAATGAAAATGTAGCAACTAGCAAAGAAAGATCGGAAAGCTGACTGTCGCAATATTTGCAAGCAGATTACCCGCAGTAAATGTGTAGCACGTACATCAGATGCATTGAGGATATCATATCATAGTAGTAGTTGTTCAGGAACACTTTACTCTTGCAATATATAACCTATTCATGCACTATATATCATGTTATTCTTTACATTCTCTATGAGTTGTTATATGTTGCAAATTTATCATCATCGTGTATTTTTTTACGGAAGCTATTTAAAATGTATATTAGGAAAAATCTGCTGACACCATATTTCTTGTTAAAGGTGATTGATTGTCGTATCTGTGGTGACCAAAACTCTGTACTTCGATTTGGATTTGTAGAGTTTTCTAATGAGTGTAAGTAGATCTATCTTATCTCTGAACATTGTGCGTAAATAGTAAGTTATACTTCTGGGCATCCATGATTATCTTCTTTCAGATGAAGCAAGAGCTGCTCTGGGACTTGGAGGGATTGTACTTGGTTTTTTTCCCATCTTAGTCTTCTCTTCAAAGACTGCTATCTTGCCTATAAATCCAGCTTTTCTTCCTCAAGTAAGTACATAAACTTATTATCGTATCTCCTGGCATATTATCTGATTTTTATTCTTGGTTAAATAATTTGAATAATTAATTGTGGGTGCAGTCTGAAGATGAACTGGAAAGGTGCTCAAGAACGATTTATTGTACTAACATCGATAAACAGGTATATTTTCTCATTTTCTCTAGAATCATATCATGTTTTCACCTTATCATAAGGTACAATTTGACGGAGCTTAAAAACAAGCATTGCGATTGAAATGAAGCTAACCGATTATAATTATGTCTTTCATAGTATGATCCAGTATAAAGTATTAAAGATTTAACATATATGTCATTACTTACGATTTTGTCGTCTTCTCCAGATTACCCATATACAAGTGAGAGATTTCTTTGAATCGTTTTGTGGTCAAGTTAGTACAATTCCATAACATCTGTTATGTTTGTAAATTATTTAATGCGTAAAATTCATTTTCAGAAAGAATTTCCTGTACAGGTTTCTCGTTTAAGGCTTATTCGACATCATTCACATTCAACTAAAATAGCATTTGTCGAGTTCAATCAGGTAATTTCCTTCTGGAGCTACATATCTTTTGTGATCTTATCACGCAACTCTTTTTCTTCCTTTGCTCCAGTAATTTTCTTGGGGTTATCATATATTTTGCATTAACAGAATTACTTGAGGATATCCTTGTAACATGTTTTGGTTTGAATACTCACATATAGACATTTTCAACATGAAATGAAATCATGATTGCTGTTTTGCATGCGGGCTGAACAACTATTTCCTCATCTTTCTTTTCTGCATGGAAAGACAAAAAATGATGAAAAAACCAATTTCGATTAGCTTTTTCCAGTATGGAGATATCGACGTAATATCTGAAACAGAATAAATCAGCAGATTGTCATAAGTAAATTTGTTCAAAGCTTCACATATACTTCTTGGTATAGGCCAGGTTTCATGCTCACAAAATCCAATACTTGTTGTCATTTTGATTTCATTATGTTTCTTCATAGACTCTCATTCACTAGCATGTCTGCTTTTGGAGTATTTAGCATTTGTTCCATCTCTCTGTTTCTAAACATGGATGCATAACATTCCTAATCAAATTTTCTTATGGGTTCAAGAGAACATAGATTTATTGTTTCTTATAATTTTTCTTTTGTACAGGCAGAAGGCGCCCTCACAGCTTTAAATTGCAGTGGCATGTTTCTCGGAGCATATAATATTAGGTATGATAATATTATCACTACCTTTTTTAGTTAAATATGTCAAATACTTTTATACGTTGCCATGAACCACTTGCCTATTTTGCTTTAGGGTCAACCCATCAAAGACTCCAGTAAGAACTTTTATTCTTTAGAGATGAAGGTAGTTGTGCTTATGCATGGAGAAGCTTTGTGCTCCTGGAATGGTGATTCTTTATCATACAGCGTTAAGTCGCAAAAGGTGTTTCGACTGCATTTCACGGTTTTAAACTTGTAAATTTGACCTTCTCATGATTCTTCAGTTGTCATTATATTCATTCATTGAATGGTAAGAGGGCAAGCCCTCTCAATGGAGGAAAAGGGGGATGGACATATTACATTCTTTTGGGGTTACAGGGTCATATTGGATATTTGAGTGCATGTAATTTATCAGTATTTCTGGCACATGAGTAGAAACTATGGAAATTGTTTGTTTTCTTTGATAGACAGATATAAATTTCCTGCCTTATGCTTTGTTTTGAATATGCAACTTTGATAGACAGAAAACCTTAGGACTTCAGTTTCCTGATACATAAGCAGTATTGTGTGTTTCATAAATGCAAGCGATGGCATGAAAATGGGTTCAGGAATATAATTGTGCAATATTCCCTAAGGTTTTCTGGGTAGTAATAACTCCAGAAATAAGCTTCCACATACTGCAAATGCATATTGTGATTTTAACTTGGTTCCTTTATTACCCCCACTGATGGATATATGAATCCACTTAGAAAAACATATGCTATTAACAAATATTTATAAATCAAATTTAAGTTCCAAAGAAATCATTTAAGAATATTTATAGTGTTTGAAGCATTCCATATATCAAATAACTAGGAAATCCAATAGAAAAACTAACTAAAAGGAAATTTAAGACAAAGAAATTTCTAGTGAGTACATAAATAACTCAAAAGAACATAAAGTAATGTGTATAATATCCTTCTGTTCTGCATCACCCATGCTAAAAATCCATCACCCAGCTCCTCACCAAACACAATTAACATGGGTAGAAGAAGAGACATCATAAACAAGCCAAGGTAGACAGCAACTACTTACAGATTTCTTCATAGTTCCAGGGACCCTTGCAACATTGCATGAACCAGGACTGATGAACTTACCCGTCTCAACAGCTTCTTCCTTGTTAGTCTTCCTATAATAAAATGGGTTTCCAAATTTGGCTCACCAAGAAGTGCTTCTTCAATGCTGATAGATGGAGTGACAAACATTCCAGAATAGTAAGATTTATTATGCTTAGCAAGAACAAGAATCAGGAGTCGACATCATATAAAGTTTGGAAGAACAGCTCCCTTGCTTCCTCGGAATTTTGTACCAGTTGATAATGGATTTCTCCATTTACTGATAATCTACCTATTTTCTCTCTCTTTTTTTAAGTTATTTTCATAAATCTCCATCGAACTATCATAAAAATATATAAAAAGAATTAGCAGAATTAGATTTGAACTTTTCTCAACTAAACGATTTTGTCCAATCATCTGATATTAAATTTATTCAAGTTATTTTGATTTATTAAATTATTATTTTACCATTCTAATTGAAAAGATTATCATCTCTCTCTGCTCTCTTTTTCACTCTTCTCTCTCACGCTTCTCTTCTCTTTTTTGCTCTCATCTCTCTCACGTTTTCGCCTGCGCTTGCAGGCAAGAGTGGCTCGAGCGTTAGAGCTCGTCTGCGGCGTAAGCGAGAGCTCCTTTTGGGTTCGTGTCTCATTTTGATCACCGATGCAAAAAGTATGTTTTGGATTAGTCTCACATAGACAAGTTATGAAAGAGATATTGGGTATATATATATATGGACATGGCATGGACTTATCAATACGTGTTTTAAAATTGTGCGGATCAAGTCCCAAAGCGAATAATATCTTGATGGGTTTGAAAAAGAGAGATAAGATAATTTTTTGAATTAAAAAGATAAAATAATAATTTAAAAATTAAAATAACTTGAATAAATTTAATATCAGATGATTGGACTAAATTGTTCAATCGAGAAAAAATTAGATCTAGTTCTGTCCGATTTTATATATAAGATTTTTAAAAAATCATTTTTTTCTAAGAAAAAAGATTCTCATATGAAATGTCCAATCTCATAACTAGACTCCAGGATATGGATAATCTTGTCATAGTTGATTGTGTAACGCCCCCAAAATCAGACCTTGCCACCTGGCAATAATCTTGACTTTGGAGACGCCACCACATCATATCAGTACATTTGGCTTGACCATTTGACTGGTCAACCACAGGACCACATCAGATAACAATAACAATATAAACTAAAATATCTTTTTCCAATATAAAGACTAATAATCCAATACATAGTTCCAACAAAATTACTAGACATCAATGACTAATCAAATAACTAGTAAGGACTCAG